>JAQIWZ010001142.1:0-13370 GCA_034697245.1 Malaconothrus monodactylus
AAACGATTGATTATTGCGACTGATCGTAAAAAACTAATCGAATACATGGACGAAGTCGACAATAAGAAAAAGGATGCCCTGAACGAGGCCTGGAAGAAGATCAACACTGACTTTGGCTCTATTTTCTCGACATTTCTGCCAAATTCGAACGCAAGACTTGTGGCGCCTGAGGGGAAGACAGTTCTCGATGGACTTGAGGTTAAAGTAGCTTTTGGTGACGTCTGGAAGGAATCATTGACTGAATTAAGTGGTGGCCAGCGATCACTCGTTGCCTTATCATTGATTTTAGCATTACTTAAGTTCAATCCGGCGCCACTCTATATTCTCGACGAAGTGGACGCAGCTCTCGATCAAAGCCATACACAAAACACAGGAATTATGATTAGAAAACATTTTCGCAATTCTCAAGTATTGAATTCTTTTATATTTATTATTCTTTTATTGTTGAAAACGAATAACTTATTTAATTCTTAATACCTGTTTTAGTTTGTAATCGTTTCACTCAAAGACGATATGTTTAATAACGCGAACGTTCTCTTCAAGACTAAGTTCGTTGACGGGACATCACATGTCACTCGAATCACACGCTCTAATAAATGATTTTTTTAATTAATATTCATATTTAACATCACATTTATATTATTCGACATTAGGCTATAATGGCTTTCATTATTAAACATAATCTAATTTAAAAGACTTTTAAATACTTTTTGTAATTTTTATGCATTCTATGATTCCTTTTAATACATTTCAATGAAAATAAGTTTATGTTTCAATAAAATCATTAAATTCTTTGATTGTCATAATCTTCGATTAAAAAATTATTAATGAAATTGATTGAAAAATGCAATAATTTATAAGTTAATCATTTTTTAGGTTTGAGTTCTGTTCATATCATCGAAAGTGTTGCAGTATTTCGAGAATATTTCATAAGAATCTTCTTAGACTTTGAGTCTTTTCTCAAAATCGAAAAATATTTGAACGAAAAAAAGCTTATTTTTAATACTTATTCAAAATTAATTTTGAGAATATTCTGTTTAAACCTTTTTTTAATAATACAATAATTATTATTTGAAACATTAATTTAATCTAATTTTCAAAAAAGCGCTAAAAATGAGATCCAATGAATCGTCGATTTACACAATTTGTAAATATTTTATAGAAAAAAAAATTGTTTACGTTTTATGTGAACTTAAACTAAATTCAAAGGAAAGCCAACATAACAGCTGTTTTAGTATTAAATTGGGTTAAAATAATATTTTCATTAAATTAAACTCTAAATATTTTGACTTCAAATAAATTTTATTAATATTTAAATAAATATAAATTTATTGTAAATAAAAGTTTAAGTTATTATTTATTTATTATTTGAATTAAAATGAAAACAAAATTTATTAAAACGTAAAAAAAGACAAATTATTGATAAATGAATTTGAGTTTAAGTTATAGTAAAATAAGTTATTGTCAAATGAGTTATGCATTTATTTTGAAGTGTTTTCAATTAAATTCAAACAAAAATGAATAATAAAACTATTGATGAAAAAGAAACCGATTCTAAGGTTTTGACCACTTTTGATGACATATCGCTTTGTGATAACAACTCGACTAACGATCAAATTATTAATAATATTGACATTAATTTGATCAATAATTGTGACAATGGATTGGATGACAATAAGGCTGAAGACAAACAGTCAATCGATTCCACGCCAATCGAAACACCCATTTGTGGATCAAATGCTGACGACGAAGAAGTCGTTAGCGATGAATCAAATGATTCCGATCTCATCCAAGAGTTGAAGAATAAAAATGGAATTCTATTTGATTTGAAACTAATTGAAGAAAAATATGAAAAGAAAATTATTTCATTACAAACAGAAAGAAATGAAATGCAAAACGAAATCGAAGTTTTAAAACATAAATCAAATGAACACGAACTCAATTTCAATCAATTGAAGACTCGATTGACGGCTGATATCGAAAAAATTAATAAACAAAAAGATTCGATCAGAAAAGAATTGGAATCAATGGTTATTAAATACGCCACGAGTGAGAGAGAAGTCATTCATTTGAAAAAAATTAGAGAAGAAAACGATAAGAAGATTAAGGATTTGATCAAAGATAAAGAGTCACTAAATGTCAGAATTAAAGGTCTCTCTAATGATAAGTTACAACTAATGAGTTCTGTCGACAAAAAAGTTGTCGAAATTTCGAGTTTGCAAAGAGATTATGAAAAATTGAACAATGAATTGAAAGATAGAGACTCGAAATGGAAACAAACTTTAAATAAATTGAAAGAAGAGAGTAATGCACACAACGAGACAAAGACTAAACTCGAATCAGTCGCACTAAAGATGTCGGAAATTAAAGAAGAATCTGAAGGTCTGAGAAAAGAATTGCATAATTTATTGCATAGCAATGAAGACAATGAAATTGATTTGAGTCTTAATAATGACAATGCATTGACTAAAATCGAACAATTGGCGAATGAAATCGAAAATTATAAGAAAAAAATGTCTGTTTATATGGAAGAGAATCACACTTTGACCACAAAAATACAGACACTCGAAAGAGAACGATTAGATCACGAACAGAGTGTAAGCAAATTAAAGGAAACTCTAAATGAGTTACAAATAGAAATCAATGATTACGTCTCAAAACTCAGAGATATGGAGCAATTGAAGCAACAATTGGATAGAGAGAAAGAGTTGGTCTCACATTTCCAGAAAGAGTCAGAAAGATTAAAGTCTTCTAATAATGAGTTGAGAGCAGAAATGGATTCGTGTAGACATAAAGAGGGAGAACTTCTTGAGTTTACTGAAAGATTAACTGCAAAAACAGTACACTTGCAGTCAGAACATAATATATTAGAACAAAAAGCAGTTATGCTTAAAGAAGATGTCGAAAGACTACAAAAACAATGTGAAGACTTGTCTAAAGACAACTCAAATCTCAATCAAACTATAGATCAATTAAAAGAATCGCATCAAAAAGAAGTGGGACTTTTAGCTAAAAAGTTAGCCGAAAAAACTAAAATGAGTGATGAATTGAAAAATAAAGTCGAAGAATTTGAAAATGAAATTAGAGTTAATAAGAGAAGACATGTCTCAAGTGTTAAAGAATTGAATAAAGAGTTGTTTGCTATGAAAAAGCGTTTGGAGCAATTCGATGGACAAAGTCTTTCATTACAAAGTGATTGCGTGAGTATAGGTTCGCGAACCAGTTCTTCTAATTCATTGACTGATGCGATTAGTGGTCAAAATCACATCAATTCATTGACAAATAATTCACAACAATCACAACAAAAGAGTTCTGTTAGTATTCCTCCAACTGTTTCGACGGAATCCGTCAACAGTTCAATTCCAACAACAAATTTATTGCCAGAAGTCGACAAACAAGTATTAATCGATAGAATATTAAGACTTCAAAAGTCATTAGCAAAAAGAAATGAAAAAATTGATTTTTTCGAAGAACATAATCAACAACTGATAGAAGAAATGAAAAAGAAATCCAAATTAATTCAATATTATATATTAAGAGAAGAAACGGGAGCTCTTTCTACCTCTTCTATGGATGACCACAAAGTAAGCCTATTTTGTTTCAAATTGTTTATGAAATTCAATTTCAAATTTTCTCTAATTTGCTTACAATAAGGACAAAGAAAAGAAGGTATTGAATAAAAGTATGATTTTTTAGTAAATAATTGAATATTTAATATGTAGCGACAACTGGCAAAACGGGGCACTGGTATCATGTCTTCTCTCTATAACAGCGCTCCAAATGACGCAACAATGACTTTAGAGCTCTCTTTAGAAATTAACAAGAAATTGCAGGCAGTTCTTGAGGACACTATTCTCAAGAACATCACATTAAAGGTATATTTCCTTAGGATTAGGTTTACTTTTGTTGACTCATCCAATTTGATTTTGTTTTATAGGAAAATCTGAATACTTTGGGAACAGAAATCGCTAGACTTACCAAACATAAAGAATAGTATTTTTATTTTATTTAATTTCCAGATTTAAATTACATTCTAATGTCAAATTGTTGAGTTATTTATTTCCTAAATGAGCAGCAATTCTATTATATCTTATAAATTATATTAAATCAAAATAAGTATATTTTTATTAACAAAAAAAGTTATTTAAAATCTATTAATGCAAGTGAACTGTAAATTATTTCTATATTTCGCTCTCTGTACATAAAAAGGTCACGTATTCTAAGATTTGATTAAATCCTATGCTTTTAAGCCAAACAAAACTAAATACTTTCAATTTATGAGGAAATAGTCGCTCGAAATTTGTTCAACAGTAGAAATTAGTTATTGTCGAATAGATTTCAATAAATAATTTGGAGAAATTGATGTTCAGAATTGACTTTTGTCAACATTTGCCTAAATTGAGTCTCTAACCAAATATTGTAAATGTGAAGAAAAAAATTCATATTTTGAAAGCTTTGACGAAAACCTCAATATTACTAGAAATGAATGATTGCCAATGATTGAAAACTTTGCAAATTAATAATAAAAGTTTGGTTATTAAATAAAGAAAACTTAATAATCAAAAGTCCACAATTTGAACAAACAATTTATTTTTCTACGTATTCAGGATTTACTTTAATTTCAAAATACAATAATTCATACAAATAATAAAATATTTAAATTACAAAAATAAAACTTTAGTGAAAATATGTCATAATTAAAATTTCTAAATAAACAATAAAATAAACAAAATATAAATTCACTAAAAAAGTCCGACAAGATTTAAATTATAGACTTTGATTTCTTGAATCATATCAACCAATATCGTCAAAATTATAAATCCAATGAAGTGAAAGCAATATTTTGAAAATAATTGATTGCGAAATACTTGAACCAATTCAAACCTCTATCTCTTTAGCGTTTATACACTCGTAAGATAAGTGGATTTGAAGTGAAACCGAACAAAATCCAGTTGTGAAGTGAGTTCTCAGCCGTAATGATAGCCATTAGTTGTAATCTATTTTGAATCAATTGAAAATAAAATGGATATTATATGATATTAAAGGCATATTTGAAACTATACTGTATACTACATGTAACCTTTTAGGCGACCATTTCTGTGAGAAAAAATCAATAAATAGATTAAAATAGAATGCAATATAAGGCATATTATATTGCTTTTTAGGCATATTTGATAATTCAATTCCTTTTTTTCAAATATTAATGGGCCCTAAAGAGGGCCCAAAGGGAAAGGAAATAGAGGGATATGTAGTTGTTTTAAATTAATGCAATTGAATGCAACTGTAATTTCAATTTTAGCCAAAAGTTGAGACGAGTTGAAAATTTGTTTGCACTGTACGTAAAGCTGTATGTCTTCTAAATTACTAATCGGAGGTTTGGTTCACATCTAATTTTTTTTGATTAAGAGTTCATTTGAAAATAATGTCCAAATTCTTCCAAATCAACAATTTTTGTAATTCAAATCTTGTCTTTTTTTTATAATATTTTTTCGTCAATTTGAAAGTTTTTTTTTATAATTTAAATAATGACACAAACGATACGTTTCTTTGAGTCAATTTTGATGACATTTCTTTTGTGAAACAATAATTATATTTAAATTTGAAAACATTAAGTCTTTTCACACTTGAAGAAATGCCAATTATTTGAAACAAATATTAAATTAATTAAAAGTTCAATAATTTAAGTCATTATTTGACGAAAGAATCAATTCTTAGAGTTTGATGTAAAACATCAAATATTTATATTTGAATTGAATATTAATATATATTTTCATTTAATAAAATAATTTTTATCTCAAAAGTTTTTAATGATTGATAAAAAGCGAACTCAAAGCAAGAATTATAAGACTTTGGAATGAATTAAATCTCAATTAATTTGAATCAATGAAAATGTAATTTCAATTTTGAAATAATCAGAATTTAACTGTTTTTTTGAGGTTTCGATTAATTATAAACAAGTTTTTTCACAATTACTTTTGTGCTTAAATTACTGTTTAATTCGCAATTTTTGTCGATTCAATCATTTGTTTATGATTTTGATCGAAATTTTCAAAATCTTTAATAAAGCCATTAATAGTGGGACCGCTTTTTGGGTCAATAGATTTGAATAAATTCATAATATTATCACTAATAATATGTTTGTTATTGATATCGATATCAGTCATAACCAGATTGTGATCAAAACAATTGTTAACCCAATGTTTGGGAGGCTTTGGCAACAGTGCAGGCGATGGCGCGTCACTAAATCGCGAACCGGCGAAGAATGTGCTTTGAGTCAACTGTTGAGACCATTCTTGTGATGGCTGTGATGGCAATGATTGAGATTGTGGTGAAAGCCATGACTGTTGTGAATGTTGTTGTTGTGAACCATTTGAATGTCTATTATTATAGTTATGACTCTGACTATTGGGTAATGAAAATGAATTACCGAATGAGTCATTAAATGGTCGCCTATGAAGTGGTCCGTTAATGAGTGACCTATTGTTGAGATTAGGCACCAATTGGTTGACACAAGAATTAGAATTAGAATTAGCACTACTTCTAATCATATTTCGCGGAGAACTTCGTTTTGAACTATATTTTTGTTTCATAACTATTCATATATTTGGCTATATTTTCATTAATTATTTTAATTATAATACAAATCAATCACTAATTTGTCTAATATTACGATTTTTTTAAATCAATAGTCATTTATAGATCAATAATAATTGAATAACACTTTGAAATAGATTTCGAGCAAAACACTAAACACAGAGAAATACAATACAAAAATGGAGTACAACTTGTTTTCATCAAACACGAAACACACAGTTTTTAATACTTTCTAATATATTACGTCTTTTTGACCATCATTTTTACCAATTTTTTAAATCTCTTTTTCTCCACTTTTCAATTGTTGAACGCATTAATTATGATCTCAAACAATAAAACAATTGAATATAACTTTTAATATAACGACTTAAGTCATTAATTTGACGCTTAAATCAATTATTTGATCGAATTTTTATTCAAATAATAAAAATCAATATTTAATGAAATAACGCGTAATTTATGACTTACAAGTGTTTTGTTGATGCGGACGAGAAGAAAGCATTTGATTGGCTGCCGATAAGTAAAGTTGTTTTCGCAAAGTCAAAGTCATACTATTGATAGCAAATGTAATGCACATAAACGGACTCGAGAGTTAACTCAGCTTTCAATGAGACGCAAATTTATTTGTTTCGGATTTTTTGGATTTATTTTTATATTAAAATCATTTATAATAGAAATGATCGCAATTTTGATTAACTTTTGCACAAATTTTTCAAATAATATTTTTCAGATTAAGACAAATAATAGACCGGAAACTTAGATTAGAGCTCAAGACTTAGGGCTTATGTTAATCATTAAAGATTTGATGAGTCAATAATTAATATGATATTCCATCACAAGACTCATTGTCAATAAATATTAAAAAATAAAAATGATTGATATTTGCAAAGACTTGTCGAAAGGAAAAACGATAATTTTATGAATTAGTCTCACTATTAGTTGATAATAATTTCTTCAGAGTTGAGCAAAATTTTATTGATTTCTACTGACTATACATTGGGTAAAACATTCAATGCATTCATTCTTAGCTTCACTTTTTGTAATCTAACTCTATCTAATGCTAAAACATTTCAATTACTTTCGATTATTAATGTTATAGAAATTTAATTTCTCTTCAGATAGTTTTCATTTCGAGATTCAATTGAACACTAAATCATAAATGCTTTTACGTGAACTTAGAATAAGGTTAGGTCAGGAATTGGGTACTGAAGTATCAAATATTTGCCTAAAGTCAGACACACAAACACTAAACAAATTTTACTAATTTTCAGTCAAAATAAAATTAACAGAAATTCATTTTATTACAGAGTTTTGACAATAGCTGTTGTCAACCAGTATTAAGTTTTGAATCAATACCTTCTTCGATATCGATCGTAACCTAATCTTTATTTTTGCGACAAGTAATTGACAGCTTGTAATCTCAAACTTTATGTGGAAATGAATTTTGAAAGTTTCTAATAAGTAAAAATAAAATTGTTTTTACTATATTTTACTTATAATCAAAACTTATTAAAAAATTGAATCAAATTGAGTTTTTTATAACTTGTTTCCTGTCAATAATTTTCGCACAATTTTTACTTTTATAATAACAATATTTGTCAAACAAAGTAATTAATTCGTAATTGTTTCTAATTCAGCGTTAACCCTAACATCTATTGAACGAAATTATAAATTTTTTTTTGTGTTTTCCCAATTATTTCATTTAAAAAAATTGTAAAATATCATTGAAATCACGCAATTTCTTCAGCTCTTGAATTTTTAGTTTTTATAGAAAAATCTACAAAACTATGATATGTCTCATAAGTTAAAACTTTAATGTTTATTATGACGACTTTTACAAACTAAATGCATCCAATTTTTGTTAAATTCATTATTGAGTTGTAGTAATTTTGAATTCATTTAATTTATAAATTTTAATTTCAATGTTGAAAAAAAGAGTTAAGAAATTAATTAATCAAATGCGAAATGCATGAAATGAACAAAATTAAGTCATGGAATAAATAAATTTAAATGACATTGAGGTGTATAGGAAAAAAAATTGAATCTCAATTTTTTAAAAGAATTGAAACTCTCTCTCTCTCTATTTTTGAATTTTTCGATATTAGTTACGCGATGGATCTTATAGTTAGAAATTATTAAACGTTTGAAAATAAAATAAATAAAAGTCCTGAAAACCTAAAATAATAAATAAAATAATCAAATGAAAAAAAGTTGTTTTTTGAGTTCGCGAAAGATTCAAAAATTTGAAAATGTTTCTACCTTTAGGATACTTTGCCAGACCTTCTGAAACTTGAGGACCTCAAAGGTTAGTGACCTTCAAAACTTGGAATCGAATTAGGGATCATTTGAGCACATCTTTCGTATAGGAATATTAGGAAAATAACTAAATAAGACTTCTTGTATGATGTCATGCAATAGTGTTCAAACTTTTTTTTCTTATGATCTTGCTTTAGGTCATTATTATATTTTAACTGCAGGTCATCCTCCAAAATAGAGGACATGTTTTAGACATTAATTTTCAAATTTAAATTATTTCAATACTTATTTAATGGCTTTAAAGTTCTACTAATTTTTGGTTCTGTTTAAACTTTAACTTATAATAAAGTTTTTTTTCTAACATGAAAACAATTTTAAAGCTTTATTTGTTTTTAAACTAAAATTAAATCGAAAAGTTGAATAGATCTAAATTGTGAGAAAAAAATTATGATTACCAGAAGCTAACATCCATTTATTCTGATTATGCTTTTAATAAAATTAATAAATCCTTATAATAACATAATAATAATATGATGTGTTTTTTTATTATATAAAAGAAGCTTAATTTATTAACTCAGTCATGATTTTATGTGCACTTTCATTGGAACTATCGACTAAATGTGAGTCAAGTAACGCAATTATTATTTACTACGAATAACACTTAATGTTTAGAACAGATCAACTCTGTTACAAGTTTTCACCAAAAATCCCAAACGATTAAAAACGTTTTCAGTGTTTCAGTTCAAGACTCTGATTATATTTTCCCCTTAACTTCGAATTTTAAAAAAACTTTAAATGATTCTTCGCATGAACTTTTTTTTTATTTGTTTTTTGGAAATTTTGCTCAATTTTGTTTTCCCTATCGGTTCGATTGAATTCAATGTCTAGTTTGAGAAATAGAAACCTAATTCTCAAACCCAAAAGAGCTATTGAATGGAACGATATGTTGGACACATGTTCACTAATGAGTAAGTTTTTGAAAGATTCGTTACGTATCTCAAATAACTTATGCATACACTCTTATGATTGAAAATTGAATTCAAATGCAGAATCAATTATGAGAAAGAGCTGAAGGAAAAAAATAAATTTTACTAAACGAATGCATTTCTCAACTCAATTTTTTTCTTTTGGAAAAATTTTTAAAACAACTTCTTTATTGAAAGTTTTTATTTCAAAACTAGTAACAATACAGTAACTGTAGAAAGAAAACACAAATTATTTACAAAGCAATGTCATGAAAGCCAAAATTTTCTTATTGAGTTATAACTATATTTAGGTCCATCAGCGCTAAAATAGATTTATTTGACCCCAAACTAAAATGGAATGCAATGTAAACTGAATTAGTTTATAGCTCAGTATTTCATTAGCGGTCTTTTTGAATCGCTATCAAAATGAAAATAAGATTCAAGTAATTAATCAAAATGAAGCCTTAAAGTTTCAGTCAAATCAATTTTATTATAGAAATACACTGAAAGACTTGGGACTTGAAAGACTCAATTTCATATTATTTTTAGTGAGAAATTTTTCAAAAATAAAGTCTGATGTTGGGCTAGAACTTTAAAAAATTACAATATTAACTGAAAACTTTTCGTCTCTTCTTCAGAATATCTCGTTGTATATCTGCTCACTCGCTAATTATATTGATTATGTTCGAAACAGCATTAAATTGTTCCTTAAATGAAGACTTTTTTGAAAATTTGAATACATTTAATTTTATTTGTATTTTCAAAATAATAATGAAAATAGATTTTGAAAATTAGAATTTAAGTTAAAAATTTATATTTAAAAAAATCTAAGCAACCGTTGGGAAAGCAGTAGAAATTCTGCAATAAATTTGGGGAAATGGAGGAAAAACCTATTTTATTATATCTCCAGAGAGAGGATCAGTCTATCTCCGCAAAGGGTCTGTCATGAATCCGTCTCGCATGAGGCTCAGGGCTCATGTTGTGCTAAAACCCCTCAAGAACTTATACTTTAGTTGGCTTACAGTTCGATATTTACGAAATACGGACTTTTTCAAACTTAGCTCTTAGTCGTTAGGTTTGAAACTAAACTTTAAATTTGAATTAATTTACATTAACTCAATTTAGATCATAGCTTATTTTTCATTCACTCGTCAGATATTGAACTTGATTCGATTTATTGAGGGCAGACTTATCTGTATTAAAGTTTAAAAACAATTTTAGAAAGTTTAAGATAAGTATTAATACGTTGAGTATGTCTTGAGTACGTCTCAAATATGAATTATGGAAATGAATGGCCTTCTATTCCATCATTATTGTAGTCACAGAAAAAGTTTTTCAAACAATCAATTTTGAATTGTGTTGAACTTTCGAGGATAAATAGCTTGGATTTAAAGAGTTTGACTTTGAGCCTAAGGTCGACCACAAACTTATTGACTTTTTACTTGACTTTAGCTCAAAAAGATAATAACTTGAAGGTATATCACATACGGATATTATGATTTAGTGCAAGTCTAAAACTTTTGTTCGATCAAAATGTCGTTATTATAGTGAAAAACAATTTTTTAGCTATTCTTCAGTCAAATTCAATTCGAAAGTTGAGAAAATAACATAATTTAAAACTAAAATTGATAATAAATGCAAATGAAATTTTATTAATCATCGGAATAATCTTGAAATATTCTGGAGTGGGATAAAAGCAAAGGATTTCGCCTCATATACACTAGCATTCAGCCCGAATCGACCTGACCTTAAATGAATGAAATCTATGCGTACCCACCAATACCATCAATACCACACCCAATAAGCGTTTCATTCGGAACTCTACTCCAAAGACTTTCTATTCAAAGCTTTAGCGTTAGGTATTTCCAAATTAAACTAGAGTTTGAGTTTGGGAGAGATATTCTAAATTCTGTCAATATATTTATGACTAAAGATTAAAAATTAAAACTATTATGAGAGAAAGAGAGAGGTGTACTTTTACTCCATTTAATTTGACTAAATTTGAATTCATTTAAGATATTTAACAATAAGACTATTTCAACTTTCAAACTATAAAACTCGATAGGAATTTATCAACACTTTTCTTTCTTTTTAATATTCATATCTATAAACCTATCAATAAAGTTTTCCGTATTTTTCTGTTTAATCAGTGCTTAAGCCATAAGTTTTGGTTCATATTCAAGATTTAGAATAAGGACACTTTGATTTTGAACATTTACTGTGTATTGCTTTGCATGAATGTAAGGCTATATTGTGTTACTTGTGCAGGCATCAGTGGATATGAATTTTTTTCAAAAACCGTACACTTTATGAACTGTTACCATCGATTTGGTCAATACATTCTATCAAATCTAAGCTTTTTTAAGCTTTTTTCACTCATTATTTATCGTTAGTCTACATGAAGTCTTAGTTCTTTTGTTCAAAAGTTTTATTTTCAGATATAGTTTACTTTCTTTTATAATGAGGACGAATCTAATAATTAACATATTTGAATAAATTCAGGAAATTTACGAATGAGTATTCGGTATACAAATGAAATGAGATGCATATCATTTACTTTAAAGTTTGTCTATATTCTCAATTCGAAAAATATTGAGACCAAAATTGATTAGTGAGCTATTGATAACTCACTTAATGCTGTTCTTAATACTATGTTTGTTTTTATTTGAATCAATCGCGTATTCTTTATTTACACATAAAATACTCGGATTTAATAGAATTTATTACTGCACTCAATTCGATTCCTATGACTATTAGTATTTCTATTGAATGAACTTATAATTTAAATAAAATTCAAATTAACATAAATTTAAAATCTAAGTGTTATTTATTATTAATTTTAATAAAACATCATTTTGGGTCGTATGAGATTCTTATGAATCTCTCCGAAAAATTTCTTGTTAGAAAAAATCAAATTTTCAAATCTGTTGCTAAACTATTTTATGAAATTTTTGAATATCTGCAGATATATCAAATGAGTAGAAAAATAGTAAAATATGTGAAAAGGGATGAATTGTTAGGAGAATAATACGTATATTCCGTGTATAATCAGTAATCTATGGCATAGTTAAGTTAGTGATATGCGTGCATTGGCGTACAGTTAGTTGTGTTACTTTGTTTGATGGTCTCTCCCAGTCAGTCGCAAGTATGCGTTGAACAGTAGAGTTTGGACTGTGCAATGCCTACAGTGCCTACAGTCTAGTAAAAACGTAATGCCCTTGGATTCAAACGCCTTCTCTTACTTTTGCTTTGCTTGTGATCCGAACCTAACGCTAGCATATAGTCAGTCATAGTCTGACTCTCTCTTTATTTCTCTCTCACTATATGTGAGACATTTTAACGCATAGAGAAATACGACAAAGAGATATTCATTTTCATTGTGTACAAAAAACATTTTACGCCATAGTTTGTTAAATATAAACTTATTTTAGTTAATTTTACTATTATTTGAGTGACTTATTGATGAGAAATAATAATAAATTTTTGAGAAATCGCTATAAAAGTGAGCTTTCAATTGAAAGTAAGTATAAATCAAATGTTAATAAATACATGTTT
>JAQIWZ010001143.1:0-13368 GCA_034697245.1 Malaconothrus monodactylus
TATCTTTTGCACCGATTGTTTCGAAGAGAGATATGCAACTCGTTGTGTCAAATGTAGTGAAGTACGAATAATCTTATTTTGCTATATATATTATCTTCTATTCCATTGAAGCTCTTCTGATAATAAGACTCAACTCAATTTTGTTTTCTTTCTCAAGTTATTATTAATCAATAATATGCTTATAATTGAATTTTATTCATGATCTTGGAAAATCTTTCCATGAATTCATTGGGATATACTTCTCATGAGTATATTCAGAATAAATAGAAACTTTCGAAATAATTGTAAAGAAGACATACGACTTAATAATTGACTTTTTTTATGAAATAATATATAGATCTTAAATAATACTTTTTAATTAATAGGTAATAAATGCCGGTGGTGTCACTTATAAGAACGAGCCCTGGCATAAAGAATGTTTTAATTGCAACGCCTGTGGAGTGTCATTGGCTGGCGTGAGATTCACTACTCGAGAAGATAGGCCTTACTGTTCAACTTGTTTTGGCAGCTTATACGCCAAGAAATGCGATGGATGTCTAAAACCGATTGTCGGTAATGTAAAAGGTTGTGGTCGTATTGGTGTTCAATAATAATACAATGATTAAGTATTTTATTAATTTTGATAAATTGTCGATTCAGGAGTTGGTGGCACTAAATTCATATCGTTCGAAGATCGCAATTGGCATAACGACTGTTTCAATTGTACCGGATGTCAAACAACGCTCGTAGGAAAAGGTTTTATCACAGATGGACCCGATGTGTTATGTCCGGATTGCGCGAAGTCAAAACTGCAACTCTCGTAAACAAATTGATAGGCATTTTTAAAGATGAGATATATATAAATCTATATTTAATATATATGAATGTTAGATAAATTCATTTAAAATCAATTTGCGACCAATCAAATCGATGAACTGAATTCAGTACTGGTGCTTATATGATATCACTGTTTAAGTTGTTTGAATTGCTTTTCTAAGTTTGCAATCACTTATTGAATTATTGCTGACTTAATTGGTTACAGATATGCGTTTAAAAGTGTCTTCGAATTATTTGCTATAATAAAATCATATTTATCTCATTCAATCATTTAATAGAATGTAACTCATGACCAATTTATTGATTTAAAGATATTATCGTATTTAATATTAACTTAAAATGAGTATTATATTAAAGTTACTGAAAATATACTTTATTTTGCGACCTCATAATTGCCATTTTAGTCATAATTATAATTTAAGTGCATATGATGAAAATCTCTTATTGTAATTCAGTTTTAATAGTAAATAACATGTCACAAATGCAAGTTTGTTATAGAATTGTAATAATGCCAATGAGAGAATGTTTTTTAGCTGTAGATAAATAGCCACTCAAATCGCAAGTCAGCTTTTTTTGTTATTAGAGTAACTCCAATTTTTGCCAAAATAAACATCGTTTAGAATTAAACAATTCAAATTTTTTTCAACTTAACTTGATCAATAGTTTAATGATTCGTAAGTTTGTTATTTTCAAACTATAAATTAAAGTCAAAGCTAAAAAATAATTACAAACCTTTTTTTTGCTCTGAGAATCAATGATAAAGACAAATTTCAAGACTTAAGTGAGCTTATGTCTTCAAAATTTTCATTTATTACTATTCAGAAAATAGATTCAACTATTGGATAACGAGAAAAAAATCTGAAACCGAAAGCTTTTTATTGAAAAATCAATGCGCCGTAACTTTATTTAACTTTCATTGTAATTTTTTTTGGCAAAATTGGAGTAAATCTCTTTTGTTAAATCATTAAAATTACGCTTTATTAATCATTAACACAAATTCACATATTTGTTGATTAATTTATTTTACTTACTATTTTAGTAAATAAATTAATATAAGTAAATAAACAGTCAATTTAAACTGTTATAACTAATCGGTAGAAATATTTTTGAGAATAATAGAATTAAATTTTTAGACATATCTTAAAAATAACTTTAAAATTGAAAAAAAGTTAGATTTTTATAGGAATTTTAATGTGATTCATAATTCCTAAAAATGGCAAATTATATCCGTTTTTTAATGAAGTTTCATTGAAGGAATAGAGCCCTTGTAGTTAAAAAAGCAAATCAATCGATTTTACCTCTAATGTAATTTAACGATAATTTGCTTAAGCTTTGAAGTAATAAATTAGCATTTCACTGAAATTCATCTCATATAATGTTTTTCCAATCGATCTTCTGTTAGGAAAAATATTGTGAGACATCATTATTTGTGTTCAAAGTTACTTAAAATAAAGGTTGAATTCGATGATATACTCTGTAAATAATGCTTTTGAATTATAAAACAATGCGATTGATCTTTATTTAGTAAAAACTATATTTTTTTGTGTGATTTATAGCTATGTTTTAATAATAAGAATTCAATTTGAACTAAACATTTTGATTGATTATTAAATATCGAAGTCATTAACTAAAAAATGAAAAATAAAGGCCGCTTTCTTTCTTTCAGCGGATTGTAATTGCGAAGTATTATTCGTTTTGATCGGTTGAACAGCTTTTTTGTCTGCGTTCAAATCATTCTCAGGAGATCTCAACACAAATGTTCCAAAAATCGAGGCTAAAAACAATATCGGATTAGATGAAAAAAATTTCTTAACTTTCAAAATGTTTACCTAATATTTTAGAGTCAAGTTTATTAGAATTTGAATGTCGAAGAAGTTCACGTAAAAAAGCAATTAAATAGTAAAAAACATGTCTATGATTTGATGGCAATTCATTTACAACCTATTCATAAGAAATGAGTCAATTATTTATGTAATTCATTAAATTGAAAGAAATACTCACTTGTTTGCAGAGAATAAAATTATTGCTACATTCGAGTGAGCGATTATAATAAAGATAAGGTATTACTGGTTCGGAGAGAGCTTCTAAAAAGACGAGCAGAGCTTCTGCTAAAGAATTGACACTAACATTGAATCTATCAGGAGTTCCTTCATCTAAAGAATTGCGTATAATTCGAAATTCAGAAATGAGTCCCGACTGTTGAAAGAGGTCTTCGCTTAACATTCCGTATTTATATAAGTTGTCGACTAAAATCCAAAGTTCTTTAGGTATATCCCAAACGGGACACAAGTCATCACTATATTGTTTTTGTTCTAATTTGAGCAATAAGTCACTGGAAACCTCTCTGAACGGACCTTTCAATCTGACTAATGTATCGATAGAACTGCCGAAAGAGCTGACCTGATAAGAACCCATCACTGTTATGAATAAATCTTTGCCTCCGTCTAAATGTAAAACTATAATATCTTCTAACTTTTCGGAGCCTTTATTAAGTAGAGGAGCTGTAGTTCTGTCGACTTTAATTTCTAATTCAATGTCCATCGAGTTTCCGGGTTTTATACTCCCTGTGAATGGATTGATTCGAAGCCATTCTTTACAGTAAGAGACTTCATTCGGTTTCTTTATGAATTCGAAAGTGACGGGCACTTGACCTGTATTTGCAATCGTTAAATAGTTGACTAATGAATCTCTAAACGAAACCGTATCGAAAACAACTTCCATTTTATCGACAGTTACTTGTGGTAGAAATTCATTCTCAAGTTTGTCCAATTGTTTCATAACGTCTTCATATATTTTACGGTATTTCTTATTATCAATAACTTTAATCGAAGCATTAAAGAGAGCGCTGACCGGTTTGTGATCACTTATCGTTAATTTAGGATGACTTCTATACATGACCTGTTCAGTGGGTCCGCCGCGCCATAAGACTCGATCACACCAGGCGGGCGGTCGACTCTTTTCGCTTGAGTCCCAGTTATCAGTTCCGGGATCGTACTTATAAGTAGGCATGTGTCGAATATCTCCCTCTTTGAAACCAACGAATACATTCTTTAAATTTAATTGTACTTTGAGCTGATCGTGTTCTAGAAGTGATGAATAGGCTTTTGCGTTCAGCATATTCTTTACTTGTTCTGTATTCAAATCCATTAGTCTGTAATTTAAATCTCCGAACCAATAGATTTGACTAAATTTATAAGAAATAAAATAAAATAAAATTATTAAATTAATTATTGATTATTATTCCAAAACATGTAATCAGAATTGCATGAGACTTACTCGTGATCTTTAATATATTTTGGAGGTTTGAATTGATTGAAAATAAGTCGAGAGCAAATTTCATTATAATCCTGATTACGTCTTTCGAATTCTTCGACGTGTGCGGCCAAATGACAATTTACAAAACATATCGAAGAACTATGGAATTTGAATCTTATTGCAACTCCTCCTTTATTGCCCTTTCAAATGAAACCATATATAGTATTAAAATTATTATGCAAAAATATTGAATACCATTTTTCCTAATATTCCGGTACCAACAGTTTCTGCGGACACATCGGTCACGAATTGTTTCAACTCTTTTTTGACGAACACAATTAACATCATTCCTATGAGACGAACTAATTTCACTAATTCATAGCTAGCTTTGGGGTGAAGTCCATGTTTGCAGGCCTTATACCACATTTCCTCTTTAGGAGTATCATTAAAAACAAAGGCTTCTTTACTTAAATCAAGTTCTTGAAAACCAATTGCATAGAAATCAGGAGGCGATGGATCGCAAGCCAACCAATATTCGCCTAATGAAGTGGAGGCGTCCTGTCCGTTGACATTCCAGGTGCCGATAAATATGCGAAAAGATTGTAAATCCATGTACTCTTCCTCTAACATTGTCATCTTTGCCCGAATGACACTCTCTCTGGCGGCCAGTGGTGTGGCGCCGATCGCAATGCTGTGACGCGGAATATTCGCAAAATTATCGGGTGATTCTAAGTCACTATAAAATTTACTGTTCCCAACATTATTAGTAAAACTGCTATTTTCTGCTGTTTTCATAAATGTGGGATTGCTTTCAAACCAATCAGTTATAGTATTGTTAGGAAAGTGTTCATTCATATCATTCGTTGAATTGGCAATTTTTGTTGACGCAAACGGATTCAATGGTTTGGAAGGAATCGAATCATCGATTTCATTCTTGCCACTCAAATTCATGACATCTAAAAAGTTATCGTCAAATTTTAACGAGAGATCATTTCCTTTACCCAAAGTCAAGAGCGTTTCATTTCGAATGAAATATTTTTGAAGCCATTCAAATGAGAGGGATGTCGATCTTCTCATGTGTACTATTGATAAACAGTAAATAATAAACTTAAGACTTAAACTTAGATTCAAACAATTAAACTTACATTCGATCGCTTTATTAATCTCTTCAACAAAAGTTTTGGTGGATGAATGATACGGCAATTCGAACAGATATTTCTTGCCTTCAAATGTAATTTTGACGTAAAGATCTGCGTCCGCTATTGAAAGACGTAGAAAAGTGACAATTGTTTAGATTTTGACTTGTTTGAAAAAATTTTAGAAAAAGTATTTGATTTATTTTTTTCCTTTTTAAACATTCTCAAGACAATGTTAGTGATCAAAAGACCCTTCAATGTAATGAATGCTCACCGAAAATATTTGAATCATCTAATTGTTAGACATCAAAGATCCGGAAAAATTAGATAAAGCGTAAAATACAAATTAAACCATTTGTTAGATTAAAAGTTTGTTAAGTACAAAACAATAAATTTTGAATTTCAAAAAAGTAAATAAAATAAAAAATACAATTTTATACCGATTTCACATTTGAAGTGGTCGTTAACGGGCAATGCGTTCTCTATAGTCAGATCATTGCCACTACTTATAGTCGAATTTGACGAAATAAATATTAGTAAACTATTGAAAAAAGAGTCAATTTCAAGGTTTTTATAAAAGACAATATTGAACTTTAAAAATAATGAAACGCATCAATTGAAAAGTATAATAAAATAAGTTTAATGGGAATGAAAAATTTTGCAACACATAAAAGTTATTCATCACTGATGTTGCGTGACTTACCCGTAATTATTTTGATTCTCGATTAGAGCCAATATTCGACTTGTTTTTACCCATTCATCTACCAATCCAGCTTTTATGCACTAATTTAATACAAATTTTTAACCATTTAATTCACGAAAACCTTTTTTTAATTCATTTTTCAATGATTTTCTTTAAATAGAAACTAGTCATTACAATAGCGGTTAATATACAATACTTTCAATGCATTGAATGCTTTTACGGATAAATGAATTCTCTTTGAAAATAAATGCTTAAAATGATTGTTAATTGAATGGAAAAAAAGTTATGCATTTTATTATTTGTTGTGGTATTTTTGACACAATTTGTAGTTATTTAAAGATTGATTGCTTCGCTCTTCAATAACTTCTGGATATGATTTTGATTTATTTAACGAAATTAAATATACTTTTCCAATATATAAATCAAATCAATTTTTTTCAATTATTGGACATAAGGATTGAGTAAAAGTTTGTGCAATAATTTTTGTGTGATTTTTGTGTCTTTTCCAAAACCAATTAAATTGAAATCTTTGCTAAATTTAGGTCTTCTTTCATATCATATGAATGGGTGTCAATAATTGATAATTCAATGTGAGAACAAACCATCTATTGATATATTGATAATTCTTATCAAACTATTCATTGCAATCATTAATAAGTTTATCGTTTTTGAAGTTTTAATTTTTTCAAAGTTTTCGAATAAAATTCCTTTTTTGAAAATGAATGAAACAAATAATCGATTGATTGCTTTTTATGATAATTATTGATTCAAACAATAAGAGACAAAAATAATAGTTTTGAGCGAATAATCATTACTAAAGAAAATAAATAAAAACTTATTTCCTTATTGTGAAAATAAACCGGATTTCAAACCAATTGTCGTTTCAATTGTTGAGAATATTGAAATGAAAATTATCGACAATTTGTTCAAAAAAAATATATTTTCAATTTCCGATACAATTTGAATGAAAAATTAAAAAAAACAAAATGAATTTTAAAAAAAGTAAATAAATAAATGAATTAAAGACTCACATAAACACATTTGTGGCCGACTTTAAGTATATTATTAATAACATGTGACAAATTGGCGTCATTTGAATTCATTGTTTTCTACTTATATTTCAATTAATTATTTCTAATATTAATCAACTATTAATTTCGTCATTACTTTTCCGTCAAATTTCCCGTTAATATCACAATAATATAAAAAAACATTTAGTTTTCATTTTTTAAATGGACTAATATTTTGACAATTATGTCATCAAATAAAAGGGGAAGTCATTATATGTCATACCATTGAGTTTAAGATTCAGTTTTTACTCCAACTTAAATATGACGTTATTTATGTTCAAACGACGCCTATTTTGTGAATTAAGTCATTGGAACGAAACTTAATTAATAATTAATTTTTGAAATAAAACTTTTATAATTTGAATAAAATTTCAATTTATGTTAATTAAAATCGAAAATTGTGTGCAATTCGTATAAAGCGTTACTCGAACTTAAACAGAATTAAAATATTTAGTCAAATAATAAAAATTAAACTTTTATTTAGTATTAAACAAAAGGCACAATTCATTATAAAAAAAAGTTGAAATAATGTTTAGTTTCATGTTTTTCACACTCAAAAGTTAATTCAAATAATTATTTCTCTAAAACACAGGTTTTGTTATAATTAAAAGTTTAAAAGCGCAAAATCTTTTTCTCATTAATCACTTATTGCTTAACAAAAGCGCAACATTTTCACAGTTGAAAGATTAACGTGTAGTTAAAAAGAAACCAGTTTTTAGAAACTCATAAAATGATAAAATGAATTAGAAATTAATTAGAAGTAAAATACATTAAAAGAGAAAATAAAACTATTATTTGGAAACTAATTGTTCAAAATGTTCGTAAGGGTTTAATATAATAGAAATGGCATCGACTGGAGAGTCAAGTCTTGTTAATGACTTTTGATTCTCAGCTAAAGATAGATTATTAATACTATAGGAACTAAGTTTTCGATTTGTTTTTATTATTTCCACTAATTTAGTGTAATATGAATTGTGGTCTTCGTGTTCATTGTTCTCAGAAAATAGATTCAAATTCCATTCCATAGACTTTGGCTCCCATTTTATAGAGAAAGAGTGAAGAAGTTTTTTACCATTTTTAACGAACATTACTTCCAGTAACGAATAGATAATAATAGGATCTAATTCGATGTCATAAACTAGAAGCTCGTATTCACTGACATAACTGAAGAGATGCAAAAAATTCAATTTATTGAATACATCTCTGAATAGATTGGACTCAACGTCAAGAACTTTAGATTCGAGTCTTGTGTCTAATAAACCAGTTCTTGGATTCATATCTTCTTTGATTTCGAGGCAAACAATTTCACTGTCAGTAATAAAAGCACAAACTTTTGGTTTATTCAAAACAATTTTGGGAGTCATTGACTCTTCATTTATAGTGTTTGAGAGTTCGGCACTTAAACTGTTTTCATCACAGAATTCAGGTATTCGTCCGAAACCATTACAACTGAATGTTTGAGATCCGGGACTAACGATATAAGAACCAAATTCATCGATTCGTATTAGAGTTACGTCTATCAGTCGTGAGTTTGGATATTGTGGCGCAACGATTGTCAACAAATAGTTGTCATTTGAAGACCACTGATAACAATACACCCCTTCGAAGAGTCGCGAATCCGAGAAGTCGTTTGAATCGAATGAATTTCCGGTAAATATGATATGACTTGCGATCAATTGAAGCGTTTGATTGCCATTAAATTGGAAAATATGCAAAACTATTGTATTCGACTCTTCGCTCTTCGAATAGCTTAAAAAGTGTTGACCGTTTTGTGTGAATCCAATGAAGATGTGAGACATATAGGACTCGTTCGGCAGTAAATCGTATAAAACGTATTCTCGAATAGCTGTCGATCGCATTAATGACCGCATATTTGATGTTATTCTTCCGCTTGTCTTAATGTCAAAGGTTTTCATCAATTAATTAATTAGTCTTTAAATGAAATTATAATTCGATCAATACTTACACGCATTCTATCGATTATTTGCGGCAAATGTTCGGACCGTTTGCTCGAAGTTCTGAACATTATTTAAATTAAATAATATTATGTTCACAAATTCATTGATTTTATTATTGATATAAAAAACAGTCTTGGAATTGAGATTTCATTTCTATTTCTCTTTTAAATAATGTTTCAAATCATTAAATATTTTATAAGTTAATTCAATTTTTAATTTATTTATGAAATAGTTTTCAATAATTTCATTAATTAATTCTGTAATTAATACTAAATTTAATTAAAGAAAATCTTATTTTTAATATTGAAGTATTGTTTACGAAAATAAGCGCTTATTTTGTTGATCAAAATTTTGGCGCAATTTTTGAAATGGAAAACTTTTATAAACTATTAATTGGTGTTAGATTTGAATTAAAACATCAATTTTTTTGATCAATTAATTTATTAATAGATTCAATAGCTTTCAATTGATTGAAAAGTTTAATTAATTTATTCTAAAGAAAAATTTTATTGAATTTAAAAACTCTAATCATCAATAAGTTTAGAGTTTAAATGAATTATTTTGAAGAAAATACTAATCAATTGTAATAAAGAATAAGTTCTTATTATTTTAGATTTGGTTTTTTATAACTTGATCTCAAATACTATTTAACTTAATTATTGGCTTTACTTCAATTGAATTAAATATTGTATTTAATCTTCAGATATTTAATAAAATCAATCAATTATTTCATAGTAATTATTACTTAAATAAAGTAAAAATTCATTTCTTTCCAGATTTAAAAACTCAAAGTTTTAGTTTTAAAAAAATTTACTTTTATTTATCAATTCATTTCATTTAAACTAAAATTTATTAAAACTAAAATTGCGAAATACAATGAATAAAAGTCATCATCCCTTTAATATTTAATTGAAATTTCTATTAAAAAGAATCATTTATTAATTCATTGCATTTGTTGTAAATCATTTCCAAAGGAGTCAGTTGTTTAACAATAGCCACTATTTCCAGATTTGATTTGTTCCAAAATATATTTGGCCTGTTCCGCAGAAATACCCAAACTTTTGACCTCATCGTTAAAGTTTTGAATAGTGCCAAAGCCTCCGATATATCCATTAATTCTGGCGGCAATGTGTGAACTAATCAATTGTTTGTCATTTAGTCCTAAACTATTAATAAGTGATTTATGTTTTCTTAACATAAACTTTTGGTGATAGTCTTCCGCCTCATAGAACACATCCAAAGGCAATATTTTGGTGGCAATCGGTCCGTCATAACTTTTCTGAATATCTTTCATCGATTGTTCTGCTATTAGTTTCTGTTGTTCGTTATGATAGAAAATCGCTGACATATACTGACGTTTATGACAAACAGTTGGCGAATGATTCGACCAAAAGATTTGCAATAATTTCTATTAAAATAATAATTAATATTAAAGTTCAATAATTAATAAAAAAAAATAGTTTGAAAATACTTCAAAAGAAGTGATGTCGGGGTCATATTCCAAGTCAATGGATTCCGTGTGATCGGAGAGGTTATGATAAGTTGGGTTTTTAGATGTGCCACCCGTATAGCCAACTCTAGTTCGAATGACTCCTTCCGCGCAACCGAATTGTGACTCTGGAAACCAAAATCATGACAGAGCAAACGTTGCGCTCAATGTCTTCACTTTAGGCTCAACTAAATTCATGCCTTTATTACTTATCTATTCATTGAATTAAAAAAAAGTTTAAATTTATGAAAAAAATGAACTTTTTCTTTAAATTAATTAATGAAATGAGACTTACATTCGATTGCTTTAAGAATCGTAACATTTTATTTGATTATTATTTAGATTTACTTCAAATAATTGAACAAATTTGAAAACATTTTAATTTATAAATTATTCAAAACGAGAAATGCGTCACAAAACCTAAAATTTAGTTTTAAAATCTATGAATCATTTGACGCATTATTAAAATAGCGTTTAAATTGACATAAATATTGAAGGATAGGAAGTATTGCAAAACACATCACAACAAAAAGTCATGCGCTCTTAAGGTTTTTGAGTTAATGCAATACAAAACAAACAATACATTATTGATAGTGAAGTCATGTATTTTTCTAACAAATGGGTCACTATTTTATTCCCCAATAAAAATTTATTCAAAAATTTTCTATTGAAATGAAAATTTAATATTAAAAGCATTGAACTATTGTTTAAATTAAATTTCACAAAGTTTTAGAAATTGTTCTCATAAGAAAACTGCTGTTCATAACTTTTACTCAACTTTTTTCAACTTTTTTTCAACTTTTTTTCAACTTTTTTTCAACTTTCCTAAAACTTCTAGATTTCAAACTTTTTTTTGTGTCTTTCATTGATTAGAAAATTTGATTCCTCGCGACAATAATTGAAGCGCTGGCTTCAAAAACAACAGATTGCATTCATTTATTGTTAGGCCTTTTTAATAGTATATAATTTTAACCCAAACTCAGATTTAAATTTTTTGAATTTCGAAAAAAATCGTGAAATGCGGTTTTTATCGGAAATAATAATATTTTTTCACATTCTCGGTTTAAAAAATATATATTTTCGCTCAAAATTTAAGTAAAAAACGAAAAGTTTGTTCAAAATTTTGATAAAATAGTGCACTAAATCTAATTTAAATTAAATTAAAGTTCAAATATATTTAGACTAAAAGATAGAACTTTAATGAAAAATTAGCTAAAAATGAGTCGACAGTCATTTTGATTTGAATACTTTAACCGATTTTAACCGATAAAACCGAATTAGCCACACCTGAAATCGGTGGTTACAATCGGTTAAAACCGATTTCTTATAGCTTAAGAAATGAATTCGAAACTTAAAAGTTTAAGATTGCACTATAATTATAGCTCTTTTATAGTATTTCAATTTGAAAGCCTTTAATACTGTTCTAATAGCAAATATTCTGTTACTGTACTGGTCTTCATGTAAAGAATAGCATCAATTCTCATTCAATTGACGTCAAATTTAATCGTTAATCGTAGTAATTATTACGATTTTTATCCGCTGCTTTTCAAGCCAGCCCTTCAATCGTTTCACAAAAATTATTTTATTTATTATTAAAATAACGATTTTCGTTAAAAAAAATCGAGTTATTCTAATTATTAGAGAAACTCTCCCCACCCCCTCTCTCTCTCTCTCTCTCTCTCTCTCAACATTATAATAAATAGCTAAATATTTCACATGAAACAAAAGTTCATCGCCTGAAAATCATTCTCCAATATACAGAACTTAGTTTGAAATCAATTGAGTTTCAGGAAAATCTAATCAAATAAACGGATGTTTTCATTTGAGATGAATTCAAATTAATTATGAGCTTTTATGCACTCGATAAAAAATTAAATTTAGAAATTAAAAAAATAAAATAAAACTAATTCAAAGGGAATTATCGTGAGCTCAAAGCTTTTAGAATTCCTTAAAAAGAACATTGATCTGAGGGCTTCGTCTTTTTTTGGGAATCTGTATCTTTCATTCTTCAAATAAAATTTTTTTTTAGGGAAATTAAGATTTTTATCGATTAAGGAAACGGGAAATCCGAAAAATAAACCAAAATGAAGCCATTATCCTTGCCATAGGTTGTATTCACTACTGACACAAAGTTAAAAATATTTAGTGTAATTGAGTTAAAGTATATTTAGTATAACATTATATTTAGTATTACATTATAATATGTGATCTTTAAAGATTTATTTTTCATCAAATAATTAAGTGATTTCGAAAATAAGTCCAAAATGAATAACAACACAACTTCTTTTCAGGTCTAATAAGTTTATTAGTTATAAAAAGATTAACTAAATTAATTTCAATAGAGAGAAGATATTTTGATTCCAAGAGATGCGGCGATCATTGCATCAGTTTTTTCAGTCTTTATAATAATAATTGGTATAATTGGTAATAGTTTGACAATAATAGCACTCGTTAAGGGTTCGCCTAAACTGCAAAATCATTCAACAACAAAGTTTGTCATAAATTTAGCGATAACTGATCTCTTATTCTGTTCTATTAATCTTCCGTTGACAACAGTTCGATATATAACCCGTTCGTGGCCTTTCGGCTCATTTATATGTCAATTATATCCATTTTTCTTTTATGGAAACGTCGCCACATCTTTAATGTCTATAACTTTTATATCGATCAATAGGTTCAAGTGTAATACATTTGAATGATCGGATGAAAAAAACAGTTATCTCCACTTAACTTCTTTTACAGATTTTGTTTTAAACTTATGGTTGAACTCGTGATTTATATATAAAAAAAGAATGAGCATATGTTTCAATGCAAAAAATGCAAAATTGTTTAAAAGTTTTGTATCTAAAAAATAAAGATTGAATGCATTTTGATTGAGGCGCAACTTTGAATGCGATTTTCTCGTTTTAGTGCTCTGAGCGATAACTGTTTTTTTTGCATC
>JAQIWZ010001144.1:0-13366 GCA_034697245.1 Malaconothrus monodactylus
AACGATTGCAACATTAGAGTGCTTTTTGTATAATCTATTAGGAAGTAATCAAGATGTGAGACAATATTATCGTCTGAAATATTGATAGATGACCACATCCTTAGCATTTATTTGATTGAATAAGTGTCTCGAGTTCTTTTTTATAACTCCTTTCATGAATCATATCTGTTGCTATGGAATTCACTGTCCATTGAATAGCAAAAATGTATCAAAATTCAATGTTCACTCTTAAGCACCGAATCGTAACGAAACGATAACTAAAAGAGATTAGTTTTTCCGTAAATATGATAGTTACAAACATTTCGATTTTACAATAAAGGTTCTAATAATTCGATTTTTAGTCGACATTTCACAATCTTCTCATTACTAACACGATACTTCTTTTCTACAGCGAGTAATTAAGTTCTATATTAAAGTACTTATTCTAAAATGAATGATTTGATTTCTTTCAGAATCTCTTTCAGAATATCTTTTGTCTTAGAATAAATAAAACTACTGTAGTTTAAATTGTTTGATATCATCGAAAAAAAATCCCAGAAAAATTTTTTTATCCCATAATACACTAAAGTAAACAAATGATTGATAAAAATTAAAAGCTTGAATTAATTAATGAAATGAATTTTTCCAAATTGTTTCTTCAAATATCTCGGGAATAAAGATTTGTATCAAACAATCTGATAAAAAATAACAAATATTGTAATTTGTTAAGAATAAGTTGGCGTAATATTTACAACCCTAATATAGATATATAATAGGGCAGAGCGACTGCACATACAATGATAAAAAGACTAGATTTTGACAGTTTTATTAATATAAGTAATTTTTTCAGTTCATTTGCTCATCTCTGCAAAAACATTGCCAATTCATACATGGAACAAAAAGCAATCAACAAACAGTTCTTAGAAATACTTTAACTGTAGCATAAACTCAGTATGGGCTGTATTTTCAGTACAGTTGACAAAGCTTTGAACACAATTTGATAAAAAACAGAAGTAAACAAATTTTCAGAGATGAATAATAAAAGAAGTTTTTTCTTCAGAAAAGGCAATATATTCTACGCAGAGTTATCATTAATAAAGAAAAAACACATGAATTAACATAAACATCAATTATTTTGGACATATTTCTAGAAATAAAGTTTTGAAATACAGTTTTATTATCTTCTCATTCTATTATCTACTCATTTATATATTTATTTAAATAAATTTAATAATAACTAATATTAATTATTATCTAAATAAAAATAATGACTTCTTGTGCAATAAATAAATTTTAATAAAAAAAATGAAATGATATGCATTTTTGTAATGAATCAAATGAATTAAACTGAGAGCCACAAAATTAAACTTTATTATAGACTCTGAAGAGTTATATTGAGCCCGAAAATTATTAGTGAATTAAATGATTTGCGCTAACTTTTTGTGAAGTAAACTCTTTTCACTTCTTACAAGTAAATTGAAAACATAGAATGATTTCGATAAACCTATTCGTAACAAATGATTCCATAGAAAATATAACAATCGACTGATAAGAACATGAAACAGATCGTGACTTATTTAATAGACTAAGTTTTTTCTTAAACTTTTCAAAGTGAAAATTTTTTTCAAAGTGCAACCTTTTTTTGGTTTAAAACAAATTTAATGTTTCGCAATCGTTAATATAATAGCATGCAATATAATAAATATAAAACAAAAATAGAAATAAAAAACTAATATTATTTTAAAATATCTGAAGAGCGCTAAAGTGTGGTTAACTTTTGGTGATGGTTTGTTTGGTCACAATTACGGATTAAATGATTCGTGACTCTGACGAGAACGGGATGCCTAACATGTCTAACCAAAAGAACTATCAATTGTTTTTTAACAGAAGATTAAGTTTTTTACCTAAACTTCACTTTTTATCCTAAAGCTTATATTAAAATTTCGAAAGATTGAGTTAATGATAATAATTGTGAATAAAGACTTATTGCATATTAAAATTTTTATTTTATAGCATTTACTTTAATAATGAATCAACTTGATTGAAGTAAAAAAAATTTTTTGAAAAATAAAAATGATAGTAATTCATGGAATCTATCGTTTGAGAGAACTTCTGCTAATTAGAAAGCAAAAAGTGATGAAAATAATTATATATATTTGAAGTCGAGACCATTAAAAGTTAAGACTAGACACATAAGTTATTTTCTTCTCTTGTAGTGTACGTCCTATTTAACAAACTTTACATTTATAAAAATTATTGGACGATAAATAGTAAATGAAAAAAGTTGTTTATTTGCAGCTAAAAGCCATTCAAATTCATTGTATTCTATTGTTTTACTTTTATGTCACTGTAAGGAATAACTGTTATCTGAAAAAACTTCTTACAAAACAATGAAACCGTACTCAAAGTGATAAATTATTTAATATTATGACTCAATACAACTACTATATATCATTTTCTAACCTTAACAAAACTTTAAAAACTTATCCAACTATTTATGCAATAACATAGAAATGGCTGAAACATAAAATTATATTGATTTAAGTTTATTTTTGGATCAATTTATTTATCGATTTTTGCGCTGATTTCATAAAATCACTCAATAATTTTCATTTATCAAACATTTGACTCAATAAAACTAAGTTTAAAACTTATTTTAAGTTTTGGTTATAAAAAAGCATTGTGTTTATGAAATAACTTGACTCCCAATAAGGTATTAAATTATGTCTATTATAAAAAAATGATTGTGTTATTGGAACGATTCTCAGTTATTTTAAAATAAATAAAGAACAAAAAAGTTGGATTTCAATTTAGAAGAATAAATAAAAACTTGAACTAAAGTTATGTAAATCTGAAAAATTGTTTTACTATTGATAGAAAAGTTTATAGAATTGTTTACTCAAGAGAATTAAAGACTTTTTTTTTGACTTATGCTCTTTGATTTATTTTAGGGGATAAACAGCAATATTTCAAAGACTAAGTCTTTTATTTACTATTTTTGTGGTGCTTTTAAGTTTAATACTATTATGTTTTATATTATTGCCAAAAGTCAAAATAAAAAACTTATTTATCAAATGTTGAAGAAATCAGCCCTAAACTAAATCCTCATTCCTTAAGAACTTGAACTATTTTTTTAATTCACTTGAAAACATTTTGCAAAACGATTATTATTATTGCATTTTTTCGCTCGAGAGAACAATATGAAAAATATTCCTTTTAAGAGATAAACTCTATGTTAATCCAAACGAAAACTTAGGTTTGAATTTTTTATCTCAAAATTCACTGACTATTTATTTTTGAATGGAAATTATAAAGAAAGAAGTTTGATTGAGTGCCGCGCACAATAAGAAGCTATTCAAGCAAAGTATTTATCTTAAATCTATTCATGAAAGAAAATATTACTATAATTTGTGTAAATTTACTTGAGTCTCCTATAGAAAAATATGAATTTATAACTTTTATTCAAGACTCAAATTCGAAACAAATAACTAAATAAGTTTGAATTTCATAGAATTAGTCAAAAAATGATTCATTTTTAAACAAAATTTATTTCAAGTAATATTTAATTACAGCGCAAGCTTTTGTAAACTTATTTTAACAAAACTTTATATCTTAAGAATCATTAATTTCAGCATTTCCTCTCTTAAGGCATGCAATATAGTTATGATATAACTTTATTAGAAAAACTTATAATAAAGTTACTTTTCATAGAGGAAGACTTTAATGAGTAAAACAACTTTTTCGATTGGATTCTCAAATTTTGCTCATTTACACTCTTGTGAAAAGTCTGAAAAAGTCTGTCATTGACATACATATCACAGAGAGATGTAATTAATTTGATCGAATGCATTAAACTTAATTATGAATAAATAAATGTTGTTTTCATTTAAAATCAATCGTCAATAAATTGTGTCATCATTTCCTTAATCCATTTGAGTAACTATTACAGAAAAACTAAAAATAAATCATAATTTTTATAGTTTAGTTTATGACATACGAGAACTTTTCTATAAACGAAAGCTTTTTGGTTAGGGATTAATCAATACCAGAAATAGGAACTAAACTTTTGGGATATTATTTGAAAAATTATATACAAATAGCGTTTGGGGTCTGCGTAACTTCAGTTTATGACCTCTTTTACATTTTAGCTAATGTTTTATCAAATTTTTGCTTAAGTACTTTGCATTCGACTGAAGAATTTGGCATATCATCAAAGATATGCGACGATGGCTTATTTTATACGATACGCATTGAGAAGAGACTAAGATTAATAGCTGTTGAATAATTTTTCTCCAAATTCGCTATAACTTTATGTTTATCTCATGCATTAGACCTAAAAGATTCTTAACATCTCATACATTGAGATCATAAAACTAAAAATCAAAATCAAAATATTCTGGGCTTTCCTTTACTCACAAACTAGGAATAAAATAATAGATCAGACGTTATCTGTTTACTGTTTACTATCAGTGAAACTCATTATTCTTTTATAAGGTTTGAAATTTCAATTTTAAAAATAAGAAAGATTTCCTTTCAATCCAATAACTCATAATAAATGGTGTATAAAAATTGATATTATTTCAGTGATTTGAATGCACGATACACTCAAATCTCATCAAAAGATTGGATTCATTTCATTTTGAGTTTCCTCTAAATAAATGATGAATTGCCATAACTAATGCGTGTAAAAAATATTTAATATTTGCAAAGGAAAAAATAAAACGATTATAAATAATTGTTGCGATAATTATACATTTTTTCTTCAAAGAAAACTAATCGAGAACAATAATTAAGAACGATTAAAACTCATATAAAATATGCACGAAATCATTGTGAATATTAGTAATAATTGGGTTTTTGGTCTCATTAAGAACGAACTTGTGGTGATTTGCTGAGTAATAAATGATGAAAATATGTATATTATTCTAATTACTTTTTAAAATCATAAATGATTTGTTTACTTTTTTGTTTTTACTAATGAGAGCAACTATAAAAACCTTATGATAAAAGTTATTAAGGTTTTAAAAATAATATTTATGACATCAATAAGAATCATGTTTTATATAATTTTATTTAGTCTTGAATTAACGGCAATTTTCATAAAATAATAAACAATTTGAATCGATTTTTATCAAAGCTGTGGTATGTCTTGTAAACAAAAACCATGTTTTGGCAGAGTTTTGATAAAATATCTTTCGCTAGCGATCGCTCGGAGCGATCGCAAAGATTTGATGTTCTTGAAAAATTACTTTAATTTTTTATGTGTCTCTAATGCAAGAATTTAGAATCAATTTCTTAAGTTTTCCGCTGAAATCTAATTTAGGATTGAATCTGAAATCATATTTCAAAACTAACACGTTTTAACACTTGGGAGAGTCTTATACGGACTCAAAGACAAACTAAAAGCTTTATGAACTGTAACTTAAATTATAGTTTAAAACTAAGATATTGTTGTCTTCTCTTTATAACTTTTTTTGGTGAAATCCAATTGTTTTTCTTCGGAAAAATATCAAAAAGAAGAAATTACAAAAATGTACACAACTTTTTAGTCAATAAAGTTCAAAACCAGTTAAAATAGATTTCTATATTTCAAAGCTATATAAATAGATCACAAAAGCAAATAAAGAAGATTGGTTCGAAAGTGTCACTATATATTGAAAGAGAAAATATTTCAATTTAAGTTCTGTTGGACTTTTGCAAACTAATTACTATTAGCTTCAACCGAATTGATGAACGATTCTTCAAGAAGTCAACTATCGAACTGTATAAAAAAGTACATCAATTTTGTGACCAAATCGTTTAGTAATTGGAGAGTTTTGCGAGACTTCTGACAATATTAAAGGCAATAGTCAACAAACGATAAATGAAAAAGAAGTCAATTCTAAGTTATAATGCTAGAGAACATTTTACTTTAAGATGAGTAACACTTTTGTCACATAAATGCATAACATTAGCATTTGATCAAAATTATTATGATTTCGATTCTAATGATAAACATATCATTCTTGTTAGTATTCAACTATTCTTTCAATGCATAGTATATTCAACTGTTTTTATCATATCATTACTTTTCACACTTCAAAAAACGCTTTCAGTCAAAAAAGAGAAACTTATTTAAGAAGTAAAAAATAATTTTTAAAAAATTTCTTATAGAATGAGTTCTTAAAAATCTGTAATATTTAATGATTTATTAATTGATTGATTTGGTTATCTTATTAATGATTAGAAAATTGAGCTCATTTATGATCATTAACTCATTTTTAATCGATATGACATTCACTTCAATATGTCAAATACTATTACTTTATTAAAGTTGAAATAAATCAAACTTTTGTGATAAATAAACTTTAATAATGTTGAAAAGAATCAACTTTAAGAAGTATTGATTAATCTTTTGAGAATTTTGAAAAATGCCTCAATTTTTTCCTATCAAAGAAATGTGAAAAACAAACTTTTTTGATAAAAGTAAACATATCTTAAAATACGCAGAGATTTATAAGAATATTGAACTAGAGAGTTAATTATAATAAATCTACTTTTGTTGAAACAAATTGAGTTCATTTCGTAATGAATTCGTTAATGACTCGAATATAATTAATGTTTATTAAGACTCATTTTAAAGTTAACAACAACTGTGACACTAACAATAAATCATTTGGACGTCATATTAAAGAGTGAGTCAAAATTTAATGATGAGATAACATGACAAGAATGATCTTAAAACTGAATCTCAAATTTATTCAAATCTACAAATCTTGAAGTTTTATTCGATAAAATGACGAAATTTGATCATGTTTTACACATTCGTATTATGAATGCTAAATAAACATATCATATATTGATGGAAGCATTAAACTTTTCAACGAATTTGGATTCATAGCTGACATTTAAGAGTATGAATATAAAAAGGAGATCATATGATTATTTATCAATTAATTTAAACTTCAAAATTATAAGAAAATCAAAACATTCATCAGTGATTTAAGTTTAAATTGAGTTTTACAAATTGTAAGTCAAAAGAAAAGTCGGAGTGAACTTAAATTAAAAGTTTGAGTTAAGTTAAAAGTCTTTTAAGAAATACTGTGCACTAAACTCGTAATTGAAAATATCAATTAATATTTTGCTAATTCGAGAAATACATAAATAATAATTGTTTTCAACTAATCAAAAACAACAATTTTAAGATTAGTTTTTGTTCTCGTGTCAAACTTTGGATATTCAATGAGAAATAGTTTAGACATCAATAAATTGACTTCAATATAACTTTCTCTATAGATAAGATCATGACTGAGAATATTTCATTTATAGCTTTTCGTATTGATTCTCAAAAAATATTGATTTTAACACTTATTACATAATTGAAGACAAACTGCATTAAGAGAGAATTATTTGAATGAATTGGTCAAACATGAAGCCATACCTGCTATAAAAATATTATCTTCGAGTTGAAACTGCTCTATAGTATCAATAATAATAAATCCGGACGCAGGCGACAAAACAGAGGTGAAAAAATGAGCCAAAGCAACACAAACTGTTATAATCCAACCCCAATTTCCTTCTGGATAGTAATGTTGTCTAATAGTCACAGCTTTCGGATCGTCTGGAGATAAGGGATTATTAAGTCCTGGTATTTCCCCATTCATGATCGCATTCTCAGGTCTGCCGACGTGAACACCGGACATGTCACCCCATTTATGATTCCAAATTGATTTTCTGTGACTGTTGACTACAGCATCACTCGAGCGCCTGTGCTTTTCAACCAATCTTTTATCATTTAAATGCAGTGCACTTTTACTGTGATCCGAATCGTTAGTGATTGACTGATAACTTCGCGCTAAAAAATAAGGAGATTTAGGATCTGCTGAGACAACCGATTTTGAGCGAAATTTACGTCGATTAGAAGCGGCCGCTATTCCTGATTTCAAATGTGTCGCACTGTTATGTTTGCAAGCAATGAATGGAGTTGTTTGGCCTAAGTTGCCATCGATAAGATTTGCATTATTTGTCGTCAGCGCAAATATATTAGTCTTTTTTCTCTTGTATGGAAGCCCTTTCACAGTAGCTGTTGGTATAATCGTCACGTTTGCAACTGATGACGGGATTTGGTTAGGGTTCAGATTTTTAGTCTCTTCTTCGTGTGATGAACAACTACTGGATGGAGCAGATGGTAGTGACGGCTGATCCACATATTGGGATATCATAATTGATTACAAGATAAGAGATTCAGATTTAGTTTGACTCGAAAGACGAACTAAATTATATGTCAACACATTTGAATCAAAAACAGTAAACTCTTATCGATAATTAGTGAACACAAACTAATAATACAATAAAATACTAAAAAGTATTTTTCTATCAAAAATAAAGACATTCAATAATTTGATAGTCAGCTTAAGTATACGTCAAGTGAAGAAAAGATGCAATAATAGAAAAGTTTTCTCGAATCAAAGCGACGCTTGCAGTTTATAAGAACTGACAGAGCAATTGCAAGAGTTTTATAACATTCCACAATAATCTGTGCGATTCTCGAGCTCTCTATAGTGATCACTGCACTGCAGTATATTATATCTCAAACAGATATGTGTTTTTACTGTTATTTATCTGTTCAACACTGCAATTGGATGAGCCAATTGTATACTCAACACAACTACTTTCCACCATTCATTCAATTAATAGATCGCAATTGGATTAAAAGATCGCACACTTCATAGATTTTAAGTAACTGTTTCTTTTTAAATTACTTTTTTATGCTAATTGAGCACAAACACAGCATTTATTCAATAAGTGATCAATTTAGGTGTTTTCGCGATAAAAACGAAATGAACTTAATTTTAAAATCGATATTTTGAAACTTTTTTTATGAAACAATATTCACAACTTCTAACAAAAAAACTTCTATTTAAGAATTGAAGAGCACAACAATATTGCTTTTAAGGGAACATTGAATATGCGATTGTCTCGTGCTCTACACTCAGGCGTAAACACTTTTTTCTTGAATGCCATCATAAGCGATGAAGTGTTAAGATTTATTTGAAGAATAATAAGCATCCACTCAAATGGAGCATAAATAAGACTTCACTATTATCTCAATAGTCGACAAAATTCATTAAACATTAGAATAGAAACTAAATTATAGACTTTTATAGACTTAAAAGTTTGATTAAATAGTTTTTCATGAACAACTTCCGAATAAATTATTGGCAAAAACAATTTCAATTAATAGTTAAATGATTTATTTCACACTTGAATTTCATTCAAACTATTAGCAAAACTTAACTAAAAATAGTTCAAAGCAAATGTGGCCATAAAGTAATAGTAGTAATGGTAGTAATGATAGTAATTTACACATTGCGCGCATCATTAGACAGTCATTGAGTTGGTCACCATCTCATGATTTATTCAATGCAGAATTAGGACTGTATTCCGTGACGCTCTATAAATATATTTTCCACTAAAGGAAGACTTATTAAAGAGCACTTCAGCCTTCTTTGACTTCGGCCTTCTTTGACTCTACACTCGAAAAAAGTAGTTTTGAGTTTTGTTTGCTCTCATTCGGTTTTAAACACATTGGATTTGTTTGAGCGATGTTTTCATGCAATGTATTATAAAAATCAAAAGTGGGTCTCTATAGACCCTTAGGTTAAATTTTTTTTCCGACAACAGATTTTATCCCTAACTTTTTCTAAGAAAACTTTTCTTAATTATTCTTACTATCAGTTTTACAATAGATATTTGTTTTCTTAATAGGAAAAACTAATTACTAAACTGCAATCAATAACTTATTAACAATAATATTGGAGAGCAATTTGAGCTCAATTATGGCACAAACAATTAAGGTTTTAAGCTTTAAAGCTTATTAAGCGTTAAGTATTTATAAATATTTAATGAAAGACTGAAGTACTTTATGTATATTTGCAGGTTTTTAGTTAAGGAGTCATTCATTAACTATGTAGCATCAAAATCGCTTCTTCGTCATCGCAACCCCCCTGTGCTACACTAATTCACTGTTTCATTAATTAAACCTTTGTAACTCTAGACTCTTGAACTCCGCGCCCCCCAATTCATGTTGCATAATATGTAGTCAAATCTTAGCAACTTTTTCATTACATTTACTTTTAATGTGAGTTTGAGCTCGTTTTCAATTATTCAAGAAGTTGGATATAACAAAATATTCCTTTATTCTCGACAAAATTACTTTAGTTCTAAAGAAACATTAAAGAAAGTTATTAACAGCTTAAGAATAATCTTAAACACGTTTCTTAGCTTTAAAAAAATATTGATATTTTTTTACTTCTATTGTTAAAAGATCACTGCAGTGGCTAGGATTTCTGCATGGGGGCCCAAGAATATTAGGTAGTCTTTAAAAATATAGTTCAATTTGATTCTATTTTGAAGTAGAAGTTCAAATTTTTTAGCTATTGAAATATTTTCTAATCTATTTTCAACTTAATTCTTAAAAATTAAAGAAAATTTTGAATTCATCACAACGTTTTCTTTTACACATATTGAAATTTCAAAATTTGTGGATAGGGTGGGGCCCCTTCTGCCCATAGCTGGCTGTGGCTGTTTATAAGATTTAAGGTAATATTATATAAGTGTACATTTTAAAAAACTTAAAAAGACTACTTCAGAATACTTCTGAAAAACACATATTTTAAGCCAATAAACCTTTTAAAGCTTCAAAATAACAATTCATAATTGAAAAAATGTTAAAATTTAACTCTTTTTCTTTATCATAATAATTGTCTTCAAGAGAGACTGACTCGAAGCCATTCGCTATAATTAAAGTCAATAGAATTTTTTATGAGAAAATTTTTAGAAACTAATGTTTAATTCATTGACTCAATTGAAATCAAAGATTGCAAAAGAAGTTCTGAATTTAAATTCAATTGAATAATCAACTAATTGACTGCATGTCTTGATTGATGGGTTTATCTATTTTTTTCAATTAAAACCACAAATAAAAGAGATAACAATTTTTTCTATTGAAAAAACTATAATTTATTAATAAGTAGTGATAATACTGTATTTAAATTATTGATATAATGTCTTTCCTTCCTTTCGATAGAATAAAATATATGCATTTTTTAACTCATCGCAATTGAAGTCTTCCACTAAAGTCACAGTTTCGTCATCAAAGAAATGCCATTCACTGAGATTATATTTACAAAAACAATTATAGTGTCCGCTCACGCAACTGATCCCTTTATGACAAATGCAAGCGTACAACACATACTTCTCACTATTAATTAGGATTTTTTCATTAATGTTCACATCTTTTGATATTTTCTGTCCATCGTTGTCGAATTTTTTCAATTGTAATATAAGAATAAGTGGAAGTCTTTCCAATTGTAGACTTTTGATCGATTTTCTTTTCTGTTTACATTGAGAACAGTTGGGCATTGAGTCGCTGTCCAGCACTTCTTCCGCGGTATATTCTTTGATACAGTCATTAATGTCACACTCATTATCACCTTTTGGTAGAGACAGAGAAATATCCCAAAAAGTATCCCAACAATAACTTTGATATTGACAATGAGTGCATTTAATGACTGAAGCCAACTGTCCGACAAATATTTTGACAAGAAATGAGTTATCCATATATTTGACATATAAGAGAAACGCCTCCTTCGCTGTTTTAGGTTCAGGTTTTTTTATTCGTTTCAATCTTTCAGGTTTGGCCACATTCACCTCTTCGTGTATTCCGTCAATAATAAATCTTAAAAATTCTTGTGAGTCGTGTTGTGCTCTTCCTTTGAATTGTGGTTTAAAATCTGCAAATTTGTCTCTAAATTCTGAAGGACTGATACTATCCTTTACGCTCTCGTTAGCCATCCTTTTAAGTAGTTTTGAAAGAGAGCAATGAAGAGGTCCTTTATTTTTATTTGACAGAATATATTTTCGAAATTCTAGAGTTGCGTTAAGTGCTTGCAGTGAACTATTCATATAACAAGTATTGCCTAAATTGTCTAAACCTGTTAAATAAAACCTTTCTTCCGTTTGACTAATCATTTTATGTGATTATAATTTATAAAATGCGAACAAATATTTGGCGATTAATTGAGTTAACGATTTTATTCTATTTAACTGATATTTGTTTGAACTTTTGAGATCCTCCTTTCTATGACTTCACTATTTTTAAAAATCTATTTTCTCGTTCAATAATGCATTTCGACATTTTATTATTGAATTTAAATCTGATTAATTAAGAATAAAAATGAATAATTTAAGCCTTATTTCTAGAATAAGTTTAATGAATAGGGAAATTGAACACAGAATTGAATCTAAGATTATTTCTAAATAAAAACTTTTATCAAATGCTGTAGTATTGATATATTCTCAAACTAGATTGCGTTCTCTCTCGATCCTAATTCTAACTAAAATACGGATTCATATCATAGCACTGAAGCACTATTCTTGAAATTTTTAACAGAATCTTTTAGCTCTAAAAACTAGTAAACTAGAAACTAGAAAAACAGATATAAAAATTCAAGTATTTATATATTTTTTTAACGATAGATTTTAGATTTTAGGCTTATTTATTAGTTTTTTGACATGTATCTAATCAAACACTATTATTACAAGTTACAAGAATGGGGTTTCAGTACTTGCTTCCAGTATTTTTGCAATCCAAGCATATCTTTTATTTAGTTTTCAGTATAAAAGTATCAAAGTTAAAGTGTCAGCAAATTATTAGATAAAAACTAATAAAGATTTTGCTCTCCTTCACTTTTAGAATAATAATAATCAATACATTTTTTTCATAACATAAATATTTAGCAATCATGAGATGACATGAGAAAGTACTGTACAGTAGGTTTTCATTTAATATAATTTATTTTTAATATGTTTAAAAAAAAAGTTTACTAAACAATACAAAAACCCAAAACGAGATCAAAGTTAAAATTTCAAACGTATTCCTACTGTAAATGACCCAAAGAATGGTTTTTAATTCTTGGACTCAATGTTGTATATCTGGAATTAATTCTATGTTATTAATAATATTCATAATAACATATTGTTCAGTAGTTGTATTGTTGATTTAATTTCTTTAGATTTTTGGAAACAATACCCATTTAAAAACAGCAGGTGCAAGAATGGGGTAAATAAAATTTGAGAAACATAGGGCTGCACCGGAATTCTACTTCCATTCCTATGAATAGGTATAGAATTTGAATCAAAATTTGAAAACTCAGTGGAACTGGAAATTCAGAAAATTTCAATTACTAATTGAGATCCCTTTGGTTGGACACTGTGTTCATTACTCAATAAATATAATAATAATTGTAATGAATGCTTAATTTTTTCTGACTTGTTTCAACGATTAAAAAATATATCACTGCGTAATATAATTTTAAAGGACGTTTCGATCGCTTGAACAGCCGAT
>JAQIWZ010001145.1:0-13366 GCA_034697245.1 Malaconothrus monodactylus
GTTTGTTTGGCCAGAGCTTTATTGAGAAAAAGCAAAATTTTAGTTTTAGACGAAGCGACTGCTGGTAAAGCATTTATAACTATTTTTGTCATATTTATAATTTATTTATATTTAAACTTTGTTTCACTCAATCAGCCGTTGATATGGAAACCGATGACTTGATTCAGGAGACAATTAGAAAAGAGTTCTCCGAATCAACAATTGTAACAATCGCTCATCGATTGAATACAATCATTGATTACAATCGGGTTATTGTTATGAATTCGGGACAAATCGCTGAATTCGATACACCAAAAGCACTTCTTGCAGATTCAAACTCTATTTTTCACTCAATGACTAAAGATACAAACTTGATATCAAAAAAGCATTAATTTATTTGATTTAAATAATAAAGATCTATCAATCAAACTATAGAAATAATAACAATTCAAAATTTTATTACAAATATAACATATATTTACTTTTAAACTATCTTTTTAATATAACTCAAACTTTAGTCATTAATAACTCTCTAAATGGGAGTATATTTTGAAGTCATTCTGAACTCGACAGTAAACGAATAAATAGGATATTTGACATCTCTTTCATAGTTCTGATAATATCTGAACTGTTGTTCAGACTTATCACCGAAACAGATGACTCCCCGCTCGCCAATCAGTAATTTTTGTTTCTCATTATTTGATTCTACAATTTCTTCTTGTTCTTCGATATCAAATTCATCAGATGTTTCTTCTTCTTCTTCGTCAGAAACTTCTTCATCAGAGACTTCATCTGATTTTATTTGAACCGAACGATAGCCTCCGCTTAAATACGACACAAAATGTAGAGTTGATTCGTTTCTGATATGAGACTCTCTTATGGTTTTCATGTCATTCAATGGTTTTGCGCCGAAAATAAATCTGATTTGATTGCATGGAATACCTGTTCTTCTCATGAACAAAATCTTCAAGTCTTCAATCGTGTTGTCGATGCCTATTGGGATCAAAATTGTCGATCCATTGAATGTCTTCACAAAAACATCAACTTTTTGACCACAAATCATAATTCGACTCAAATACCGACTGTTGTAATAAGTGTTGACTTTTTCGATCTCGGCCTCAACGTTGAAAGTAATTCGCGAACAATTAACTAATGATTTTTCATAACAAATACTGTGTTTGTGAGCACTCAATGCAATCAATTGTTTTCCGTCTTCTGTCAATTCACTTCTAATGTGAAACTTCTTTTTAATACTTTCCAAAGTTTCCAGAATTGTATCGCCTTTTGGGTTGACATAAACTCGAGACTTATAATTGTCTAAATTAATGGAAAAACAGATTCCGCGAACACTCAACTCGTTATTGATCGCAATCTTGAAGTCGACGTTCTCTTCGTCAATAAGAGCCAAAAATAGGTTACGATTCCATCCATTAATTAAATTGATTTCGACTTTGTTTCCATTTCTCGAGTCTTTAAAGAAACCAAATTTAGTTCCGATCGAAAGTTTCACATAATTCTCATCCAAAACGGCCTGAATTTAAATTTTAAATGAATATTAATTCTTAATTGATATCAAAATTTTAAAAAATACATACCTTTGAGTTGTCAAAGAATGGATTCTCGACAATAACTGACATTTTAATGGTTTAGAATATTATAAATGAATTTGATATCAAAGTTTGAAGCAATTAATGATTTGACTCTCATTTGTGATACTTATAATTTAAAATTACTTAAATTTAAATAAATAACTGGGCTTTTAGACAAGTTTTCGATTCAAAAGTTTTTTTGCAATAGAACTATATATTTCTCATCTCATGTCTTATATAAACATTATTTCAATGTAATAACTAATCAGTTAAGAAATAGTCAATTTTATAAACCTATAACCTCTTATTGACTATGACTTAATCAATTTCAAGTTCATAAAGTTTTAATTGTTTTAATACTAATTAAAACATTATAACCTTATTATCTATACTTTTTTTGTGTTTATGATTCTTGAATACTGAGTCATTTTTACTTTTCTCAAACTTTTCCTCTGATTAATTCTAATAGAATGATAAAAAGTTATAAAAGTTTTTTAAGAAATAAAAGTGATTAAATCAAAAATAATTGAGTTGAAAACTAACATTCTATTGATTAAAATTTGGTTCAAAGTTACGATTAATGTAGTCTTAAATGATCGCTCATTCAAAGTCATGATTAAAGGAATATTTTGAACGATAAATTCTTGTTAATTAATGCATTTTTACATCAAGATTACCAGATTTTTAGATCGCATTTACCTCATGTTTATCAATCATTCAAACAATACAAAATTTTTTAATACAAACTATAATTTTAGTTACATTTCAAAAGTTCAACCAATAATTCCTAAAATCTAATGTTTGCAAAAACATTTTGACTGAAAATTTTTAAAATTTAGATTTTGAAATTGAAGAAATATGAAAATTAAAACTAAATAGGCTTTAAATCTTTATTCCCATATTCTGAATAAGTTTAATCACATATGGTTTTTAAATAGCTGTAGCTCTGTTTCAATAGTGAAGAGCATAAGCTAACTGTGAGATGCACTGCACTCGAAGTTGAAGTTTAATTACGGGTTTGAGGCTGAGATGGCAAATAACAGCGCAAACAATTGAACTTCAAGCTGAGCCATTTCAAGCTCATGAAAAAATTTCTTTTAAAAAACAGAATTTTAAAAAATTATAATCTTTGATTTGACTCATTGATCATTCTTTATAACAATTTGAGCCAATTTTATTCCGAAACTAGCGAAAAAAGTCAAATTATCACTCTTTAAACAATTCTTGTCAAAAAAGTTACAAATTTAAGTTTCCATTTATACGAAAAGCTCAGCCCTATTAAAAAAGAAGAGCAGCTCATAGAAGATGAGCTGCGCTTATAGTAATTCAAACCTGAAGCTCAGGTTTTTAGGTCAGTGCTCATCACTATTATTAAAAAATATCAATTGTGTGTTCTATTCATCTCAATTTACACAACTGAATATAAACTACATTTCATGTTGTATTGACTTTAAATTATTGTAATTACTAAATACCTGATTAAATAAAGTTAACATAGAAAGGGAATAAAAGTGTGCGCGCGCATTAATTATATTGTTATGAAATGAGAATTTGCATGTTTTGAAAGTTAGAAAAATAGTAGTTCTACTCAATGTGAAACATAAGCACTTTTATAAAACAATTTTTTTTTTGTAGTAAAACAGTGGATATTTCAAAGGTATTTATTTTAACTTAAACTTCATGTTCTCTGAATAAGTCAGAAATAACTTTACGAATGATCGTTATTTAGTTGATTGTATTCACTCTACATAGCTGTTACGCTACAGTTTGTGCAGTTAGTGCAACTTTAGTACTGTATGTCTGTTTATTTCCGCTACACAACTATGTATTTTATCAGTTTTTTTTCGATTGTTTTCTCACATTTATAGTAATTTTTGTGGAATTTTTTCGTGCATGAAAAAAGTGTGAAAGTGTCAGTAATAGTGCGTGTTTTCTATCAGAAAAACATTGTAAATAAACACAACTTATATAGTATTGAATTTCCAACTTTTAGTTCAGTATTTTCTGGTTTTCAATGATTTTGATTCGAAACTAATATTTCAAAATTTGCTGTGAAAAAAAGGTTAAGTTTCAATTTATTGTTTGATTTCATAGAGTTTGGATTAGTTTTTTGGCATATGTCAAATCAGAAATCTCTGTGTCAAATATGTGGAGTCCAACTCATGTACAAATTATAGGTAAGAAACTTAACTTTAAACAATTTATCCTTTGATTAGTAATGACTAACTAAGAACTTTTTAATTAATTTTTATAATAGAAAATTATGTCTTAATTATCCAGAGAATAGAATTTGTTTGAAATGTTTTTGACATTTCTGTGAAATTCAAGTCAATTATCGATTGAGAATAATGTTATCTGATTTTCTAGAGTCTAATCATTTCTTATGTTTTAAAAGACAGTAAAATCAATTTTGTTTCAATCAATAAAATCTATTAATGAGGGAAATGCAGATTCTTATCTTAGCATTAATTTGAATTCATGTTATCGCATAAGTAGAACAAATTTCAATTACTTTCATGAAGATAAATATGAATGAATTCAAATAATTGTTCTGAAGCATTGCTCGATTAGTTGATTTAACATCAGATAAAATCAACTCAACAAATAAAGAATGTCTTTAAATCTACTTTCAAATAAATTTATTTGTTTAACTATCGATCAAAAAACTGAACAAATACTCGTATGTACAACATTGTAATCAAAAAGAAACTCACGATACTCTTTAAAGTAAAAAACATGAGTGAGAGTTAACACTAAAAGTTAATTGTTTTTCTTGATTAAAAATTTTTTTTCCCAATTTTCTTCTTTTTTTTCTTCTTCTCTTTGAAAATGAATTTTCTTGGAAAATAGCGTTCAAATATTTATTTTAAAAATTTGTTTATTTTACTGACACATTAGAAAATAACTTGAAAGTGAAAATCTTTCATCGGAAAGGAAAAAGTTGCACTTCTTTCCTTTCAATCAAATGCTATTTTGGAATAGTATTAGATTTCATTTTAAAATAGATAATAATTTAAATATTATTGCAAAAAATACAGCAAAGTCATTGTTAATGCTTTGAATAGAAAAAGTGAATACGGAATAAAATGATGTATAAACAAAGCATTTTTGGTTCAATGAACTAATAATTAAAGTGTTTATAATAATTGAGAGAAAGTTTAAATGCATTTATGAATCTATAAATTGCTTTTAATTCGCGACACAAAATGCAATGGAGTCAATAATATGTAATTGAAATAAATTTTATCATGACTTGAATTTATTCGATAAACTTCGATGATTTCGAGCTGAGATTAATTTTAAATATTCAAATTACATTTCAAATGATGTGCTGAAAATGTTATTACTTCGTAAAGAATATACATATTATAATGAGCTTAACTTGTTTTTTAAAAGTTAGTTAATTAAAATTAGCTGAAGAAATATCTAGATATTCAACAAATTTTTTTATCAAATCAAACAAAGTTATTGAGATCTAGATATAGCTGCGCATTACTGTACTATTAATAACCGGCTGAAACAATAAATGTGAACAAATCTGAAGCTATGAATTGAATGCTATTTCGAGCATAAATTGTTCAAATATATAATTTATTTGTCTCATATTTGAATTTAATGGTATTTTTGAAGATGTAGTTATAATGATTAAGCACTTTCTGATTAAGTTTATATTGAGGAAGTGTAACACTTTATGTCCGTAATACTTCTTCAAATTTTTATTTATGATCTAAAAATTTGTTCAACAATTTGAAATTTTCGAAAAATTTTACATTAATTTATTTTACTTGACCTGAAAAGCGATATAATCTTAACAATAATATAACTCATAGGATATTGGATTTATTCAAATAATTGGGTAAAAATTATTTTCCAATTAGAAAAATACAAATTAAGTAATTGTTTGGTATAATTGTTGAGTTCTATATTAAATAATAATGTATTTAATGTATAGTTTGATACATAAATTAGCTCAAAATTTGTGTTTAAATTAATTGAGTTTTTATTTGAGCCATTGTTTCTAATGAATTAATTAAAGATATTTCTAATTCAATTAAAACTTTATTTATTGAAATACAGTTATGTCGTGACGCGTAAATAAATAACTTTCAAAGTTTGTTTCTAATTAAAATTTCCTCAATTTATTTTAATTAAGAGATCTTATCAACTAATCATGATTTGAAATTTTTTAAAACAATAGATAGACACACTTTAACAGTTGAATTAATACTTTTTTTAATACTTTTTTCTCTGTTTACAAGACTTAGTTTAAGGAAAAAAATTTGAAGAAATTTCATTTTCAAAAGGCTTTTTGTTGATTTATTTACTTCAGCTTTTCAAAAATTTGAAATTTTAACTTTTTTTCTGCATTCGATGAATTAGCGAAAGACTCAGCAAGTTCTCAATTTTATGGAGGCATTCATTTTTTAAGTTAAAACTTGTCAAACATGAGTAAATACACTACTGTTCGCTCTCAAATCTCGTGAATATTAAGAAAAAAAAATCAGAATAAAAGTGCAAAACAGTAAACAGTAAACAAAATTATATTTGGAATAATAAAGAGTTTTGAAATATTTATTTAAGTATAAAAATATTTTTAACCTGAATGCATGACTTGAACAAATATAAAAATAAGAAAATATTTGCTTTGGAACTTATTGTTTAATACAATCATTATTTATTTACAGTTCAAAGAGCTCGCAATGTGATCGCCAAAGGGAAAAGTGGTAAATATGAACAATAATTGTTAATTATTAATCGACTAATGAAATCATAAAACAATTCATGCTTTAAATAATTATTTATTCGACCTTTCACTCGGCAGTAGCGTTCATGTTATCGACTTTTTAGGAAATCTTATTTAGTTTTGAATTATTTTCAGCTTTTTATTAAAATGAATTATTTAGTATTTGAATAAATGTTAATTTTGAGCTCAGTTTAGCGAAAGCAAAGTTGAATCGCATGTACTTTAGGATACTTTATATTAATTTTTGCAAAAATAATTCATTTCCCCTTTAACTACAATGAATAGTCATCCGCAAAAAGCACTTCCTTTTTCTACTATATATAACATAGTAGTAATTTTTTCTATTTTTAAAGTTTTGCTTTCATGTTCAATAAGCATTTACTTTGATTATTTTCGTTAAGGTACAAATGATGCATACGTTATAATACAGAATGGAAAAGAAAAATTTCAAACATCGATTAAAGAACAATCAATTGATCCGGTTTGGCACGAAGAATGTGACTTGTATGTGGTTTATTGTCATTTTGTTTTGCATTCTAAATAGTACACTCTATATCACTATCGTTAACAGCGAAATTAGTTTTTTTTACTATAATAACATTTCAATGTACTTTTTTTTCATGTCAAGGGTTTGACATTTTTCACATTTTTTATGCATGTTTTTTTTATCAATTGACCTTCAATTTTGAGCTATTTTTGTGACTTTTTTATGACTTCGGAATTTTAATTTGATCTAAAGAATTGGTCAGATTTAGTCTTCCATACTCTTCACATTTTACATTGAATTACAAACTTGTTCATAAATTTCATTAAATATTATGACCGTTACTAGAATTCAATTTAAAATTTTCTTTGTAACTAAATTACAACTAGCAGTGGCTCAATATTCCCAAACAATTACCTGTAAGAAGTTATCAAATATGAATTTCCTTATAATTTCTTAAGAAAAATAATAATTAGGTTTCATTTATGTTAAACTTTTTTCATTTACTCTTTGATTAAGTGCTGCTCTAACCATAAATCAACCCTAATTTAATTACAGTTTAAGTTACCCTTTGAAATAAGGCCATATCTGTTGTAATGTCACGAATGAAATTGAAATTAAGATTCAATTTTTAAAGATATAATCAATTTTTTAAAAAATTTTTTATTCCAAATATTCCATTATTTTCAGCAAAATAATGATAATTGCTGTGAATTATTAATTATTTCAAATATGGGAAGATATTTATTTTTTGTCTTACAGATTGCTTGAGAATAAAGAGACCGATGTTATTAAGTTAGTGGTATTTCATCGAAATTTATTCGGTTTGGCCGACGAATTCTTAGGTCAAGCATTAATCCAATTAAAAGATTTAGATACTTACGAAAGACCAAAAAATAGATGGTATGAACTCGAAGGCAAGTCAGCGAAAAAAGGATCAAAATTTCGTGGAGAAATCGAAGTTTGTATAACTTTTATTGTAAAAAGTTGTGCAAATGAAAAGAATAAGAAGAAAACAGGAACTCATCAAAGCTTATTAGACATAAGGGGAGCGCTTAAGAGTGAATCGCATAAATTTCATGCTGAAAAAAGTGACTCTAAAAACATACCTCCGAGAAAGTTCTCTATGTCTGCTTATAATAAAGTTCCAAAATTAGCCACAAGAACCTTATCATTCAAACTCGAATCATTTAACTCTAGGAGAAAGTCTTTAGTTGAAAAGTTTTTGCATAGAAAACATGAATCAGTCTCTAGTGATAAAGAAGAAAAAGAAGAACAAGAAGTATATGAACCTAAAGAATTTGATTTAGAAAACGATAGCATTGTTGAAGAAATAAATAAAAGTCAAGAAGAAGTTTATGTTTTAAAAAATGAAACAGAAAATGATAATAAAATAAGAATAGAAGTGAAAAATGAAGTCAAAAATGAAGTCAAAAATAATGTCGAACCGGAAATCACAAATTTATCGCAAACAAAACCAAATGCGTACAAACTATTGAATGGGTCATTAAAGAGAGCATTTAGTAGTGATGTCTTATTGACGAATAGTTCAATTAAACAGTCGCCAAAATGCGAACGGTCTTCAACTCTAATTTCCTCTCATGGAATCACTAATAAATTGCCTCAATTTCATGCACCAGAACATAAATTAAGCAAAAACGAAGAAAATATAATAAATAAGTCGTCTCTATTAAAAGATAATATAATTCGACATTCGGGGAATAAACAAACGCTTATGGCGAATAGAATAAAAGCACTTAAAAACTGTACGTGCGTTCAAAATGATTCTTTTCATTTACATTATTCCTTATGATTGACAATAATTTATTTTTAATTTAGTTGAAAGAAGGCATACAATAGATATCAATGAAATGGTTCCTGAATTAACGCAATCAAAAAAACGTGAGACTCAGGCGAGTCCTGATTCACTTTACTCTTCGTTTGAATCGATTGTCAATAAAAAGCCTTCAAAACTAGACTATTCTCAGAAATATGAAAGTTTGAATAAAGAGGTTAGAAATAGAAAAGTTTTATTTCTTAAAACTAATTTCAATTGAAAGGTTTGCTCGACTACTTCATCAACTCTTATTATATTTTAAGAAATTTTTCTTGAAAGATGTAAAGATTCAGTAATAGTATTACATTATTACAGACTTAAGCTTTTAGTATTCAATGCTTTAGTTCTTGATTTTCAGATTCATTTATTTTTCTTTTCGTAATCTTTGATCTTAATTGAACTCAAAACTTGATTTTCTATTTAGGAACTCATTCAACTCATTGAAACACAACAACTAACTATTGTTGGACTAAACGAACAAATCAATAATTTAGAGGATTATATTGATAACTTATTAGTCCGTGTTATTGAAAATTCTCCACGAATATTACAAAATCCATACAAAATGAAAACTTTACTCAAAATTTAAAGTTGAGTCAATATAAGTGTACAGTTTTTGTTCTACTCTATTCTTCTTCTTATAAACTTCTATAAGACAGGGCTGTGAGAAAGCAATCAAAGTATTTAATTTCGGAAAGAATTTCTTTTTAGTTCACATTGAATGAGAGATATTTAAAGATTAAATCATTTGCACACATCTTAAACATTGTTTCAAAGTTGTCTAAATATTGTCCTCACTTTCAGTATTTCAAAGAAAATACAGTCAAATAAAAATATAGTTATAATAAGTTATTAAAAGTGAAATACAATTCAAACTATTTATGAATAATGTTAATAATCAAACATTAATTTATTGATTATTTAAATAATTTAAAGACAAAATATATGCTATTTATTGAAGTTATGATAACAATTAAATAAAATTAATAATGATATTATGTTTGCAGAGCTAAATATTTTAAACAATTTGAATCCTCGTGTGCGGACCCGTAGCAGATATTTGACGTCTAATCGACGCATTAGTTCTTCGCGTTATTTGTTTATCTCGTTTAGTATAATAGACATACATTCCCATGAATACCATGAGTGCCACAATTGACATAATCAGACATATTGTCAAAATCATTAATATCAAATCAAGCTCAGGTCCAGCCAATGGCATTCTCACGATTTACCTCTATTATTGAATTCAAAAACTTCGATTCAATGGGAAAAAACTATTGAAAATTTTTCTTACTTTTGGTATTATTTCAAATTTTGATTCGATAGTTATTTAGTTTAATTAAAAGATAGCCGAAAACTAACTTCAATTTAATGGCTCACAAATGTAAATATGTTATCATAATATTTGCTCTAATGTGCAATACTTGAAAATGAAGAGATATTTTTGGAACTTTAACTTTAAGTCAGTAGTAATTGGATTTTCATTGCATGACATCTTTTTGAGCCCAAAATAGAAACGAGTCTTCAAGTAATTTGATATATAGTTGCACTAAAAGAAGCGACGTTCAAGTCTCACTTAATTAAACTTTATTGAGTTAATATTTATCAAAAAGTTTGAGTTTTCCGATACTTTTTCAAACTTTTATGTTTTCGTAAACTTAGTTCTATAGCTTTCTCATTAGGCGTCGTTCGATTAGTACGTACGCAAAAAAGTTGTCTTAGACCCCCTCCCCATCCTGTAAGCATCTTTTAACATGCGTAAGCATAGGAATCAATGACCCCTCCCTCCCTCCTTCGATGCATACGTACTAATTGAATGGTACTGATTAGTTTATTTATTCAAATGTGACTTTAGGAATATCTTTGAGAGAAAATTAAACAAACATTATTTGTAAAAGAAAGCATTGTTTCAACTCTTCTTATATCAAAGTAATGAAAAAGTGAGAGTTATTGTCGATCAAAGATATCTCAGCTTTTAATAAGTTGTAAAGTTTTCAAACGTTTTTTAGAGTTTGAAACTTTCAGCGCAGAGTAAACCGATTCGAGTTCGATAACAAGTTTTTTGCTTCGATAAACTTAACTGAATGTAAGTTTTGAGAGTAAGATTAATGTCAAATATTTTCTTATGCACTACTTTTTCCTCATTTTCCAAAAAAACGGTTTTCCCCTCAATTCAAGGCTTTTTTGTTTTCTAAATATTAGCCGAATATCAATTTCAATTAAATTATATCTTATTTACACCTAATTTGTGAACAATTCAAACAAAACGCTTTATCATAGGTTTTAGTCCTAATCACCAAAACTTGCGATAAATTTTAGCAAATCTTAAGATATCTTTAGTACAAAAGTGCATTTATCCCATCATAATATTCAATACAATGTCAACCACTTATTCAACAACTATTTTAGAAATAAAGTTTCATAAACTCAAAGCTATTTATCGCAAAACCAGTTATTAATGTGACGTATTTGTTGAATAAATTGAAGAATTTCGTCATTTCACAGAAATCAGTCATATTTGAGTCAAACATAAAATGATTGCTAACTATGACTAATAATAAGTTTCATTGAATTGTTGGCCAATATTTGTTTGTTAAATAATTAAACTAAATATTTATTTATTACTAAATCAATATTTGACTTATTTTGAAACTAAACTTATTTTTTATTTGTTTTAAACAAAATCGAGTTTTAGTACAAAAAGAAGTGTTAATTAAAGAAAAAAATTTTTTTCTTTTTTTTAATTGCGTTTTAATTCAATAACAAAAGTGTTGTCTTTTTTGATTATAATGGAAAAGAATATGAGTGAAGACACCGACAGTTCGTTCGAATTGTTTGAACCAATAGTTCCGACGATGCCTACAATGCATTCGGTGCCTAACTCGATGTCTATTGTGACAATTCCTGACGAATACAAACATTCAGCCATTGATGATATCAATAATCGAGTTCTTAGCGATATGTCCAATGCTTTACAATTGTCTCAAAACATCGAAAACAGCACTAATGATAACAATTACAACAATGACAACAATTTGGTCACAACAACAATACAATCATTTGTCGGTAGTTTTCAAAACGATTGTCAAATCGAAGAACAAGTATTAATGACAGAAAAGTTGTCGCATTTGGAGAAACAATTGGACGAAGAATTGAAGGCATCATTGAAGACATTGTCGAATAGCAATAGTTTGGCTCAAGTCGAGTCAAACACTGATTCGTCAAACGATTCGTTTAGTAATAATTTTGAAAATTATTTGAAAGAATTGAGAGATGAAAACGAGAAACTCAAGTCTGCGCTCGAGAAGAATAATAATGTGATGAAACAGCAATTGAAACATTTACAGGACTGGCAAACGAAGAACAATCAGACCATTGATGAACACAAACGGATGAGCGACGAGTCGAAGGCTATTATCGAACAGTTAAGACTTGAAAATAATAGACTTAAGGATCAGGTCTTGAACTTAGAAGGAATGGCAGGTTTGAAATTAATCGAAGAATTGAATGAAGAATTGGCAACTCTTCGATCAAAATGCGATCTATTGAACAGTTATGAGAAATTGGACGTTGTCACTGAATTGCAGACACAAGACTTGACTAAAGAATTGGTTGACTCAAAACAAACTGTTAATAGTTTGACTCTTGAAGTAAATTATTTGAAAAAAGTATTAAATGAAGCGAATGAAAAACTCGAATCATTGCCTATTATGAAATCACAGCTCGAGATCTATGAGCGAGACTTTAAAGTCGAGCAATTGGCAAAATTGGCGGCTCTTAAAGAAGTGGATGCGCTCGAAAAGGAAATCGAAAAACTAAAGAAAAATAAGAGTGAAATTGAAGAGAAACTGGAAAAGGGAACGCCTGTTCTGGACTTGAAAACTGAACCGACGGTAGGGAAACCACATCACAGGAGGAATAGACATGGAATGGGAAAGTTGTGAGTGCTTTAGATTGAATCGAAGTCTAATCGATAGTTGTTTTCGAAACAACTATTGAGTTATTAATCGATTGTTGTTTTCGAAACAACTATTGAGTTATCTTTTAAAATAAATTGAATATATCGGTGACGGACTCACATTCCCATTGAATGTTTCAAATCTATTCTATTCTTTGATTCTAATCAATAATTTTTCTTAATTTATTTTTCATTTGGAATGCAAACTATATTTTCATTTAAAATACTAATAACTAATTAATATTGATATACATCAAAAACTATACATTTAGTCATATCTTTAATTTATAATTATTAGACATTTAAATATAAATTACAATATGATATACAGAGATTTGAATAGACGGTAATATACCTTACAATTAATTCAAAGATTAACATTAATTTTGATTAGGGGTCGAAATCCTATACCTGCCCTAAATGTTGGCGCAGTTTTAAGAGGTATTTGTATTTGTATTTATATTTATTTTTATTGATTAACGATTTAGTTACGATTCAATAAATTTTGATAAATATAACTTTAGGTTTCAAGCAATACAAGAGCACTTCGAACGATGTTTAGAAGAAGACGGAATCTTCACTTAATTTACTATATATTTTACATTACATTTTGGGTTTGAGTATTCAATATTTTCTTAAAGCTATTGTTATTATTCATTATAATCTGTGTTGTTATCAATTAAAGCATTTTATGCTTATATTTCAATAAATAAGTGCAAACAGTTTCAAACTCTCTATTTATAAAACTGGTTTCCACGAGACGTCGTCTTCT
>JAQIWZ010001146.1:0-13346 GCA_034697245.1 Malaconothrus monodactylus
TATTGTGTTGTTGTTGTTTTTTAAATTTTGATAGATTTGACAAAATGAGAGTTAAATAGAGTTCAAATGAATCAAATGTTGATTGTGTTTATGGTGATGTTTTTTAAATACTATCTCTTTTAGATTATTATTTTTTTGTTGTTGTTTCCTTAAAGTCTGTTTTCTATTAAATAAAAGCGCTTACGATTGAAATGTTTTTGGAATTGCACAAAATTAATCTCAGGTTAAAAAACAAAGTAAAATAATTGTTCAGATCAATGTTTAACAAACTTTAGTTTCGACCAAACTTTATAATAAGAAATGAAACAATTCCTATCAAGAAACTGATTGATAACCCCTTTATTGAAAAGAATATTGAGTGATGTATTGAATCATATTTTAATTTTGTCAAACTTAAAACAACTCTACAATAATCCAAAATTAGATTTATTAAATAAATTTTATCGTTTAATTTCTAGTTCAATATTATAAATAATATTTTCAATCTACCGGAAAATTAGAAAATAGGCAATGAATGAATGAATGAATGAATGAAACAAAAGTAATTTAAAGTATTTTGAGCTATGAATGAATCGTAAGTGAGACATAGCTTAGAAAAGAGGGTGAAGTTATGTTAAGCTTAATCCATCACATCAATAGTGTTATTAAATTAGAGACTTGACATTTAAATCATAGTTAAATTATCTTAATGATTATTGTCTCGATATATGCAGTTATTGGGAAATAAAGTTTAATCTAAAGCATGTATTTCATGTATTTCTCTAAAGATTATCATATTTTAACTTTAGTATATTTTTTCAACTAACATGTGAGAATTCATTCTTTTCAAAGCTATAAAAAATAGAGTCATTGATCTATTAAATCGAAAATAAATTTCACGATAAAGTGATAATAAATTAAAGACGCTCTAAAAAAAACTTTTATCCTTTTCTCTAACTTTACTTGTTTTAAATGACGACTTAAGCGATCATAAAGTGAGAGAAAAAAGTCATAATCAAAATCGAGGTTAACATTCGCGTGCATTTTATAGCTATTATTTGTTATTTCTTTTAACGCTCAGCCGAATCCAAAAGGAAGACTTAGCGAAAAAAATTGAGAACAATTCACTTCAGAATTTCTTTTAACTTTTGATCTTGACTTTGAGTACAGAAAATGGAGAAATAGAAAAATAAAATTGAGATAATTTCATCCAAATTATGTTATAAAATGAAGGTCAAGGTTGAGATTATATTTAAAACATTTTTTTTTCTACCCCTAAACTATCGAATCGAAATGAGTTTATGTAACTTAAAATGAATTGATAGGATTGAAAATCCCGTTATAAACAACTTTTCAGTTGAAATACTAATCAATCCTAAAATCTAAAATTGAAAATATTTATGTCACCCAAAATAAGTGTTATTAAACTCATAGATTTGATGTCATTTAGTTTAATAGAAACTATTAAAAGTTTTAAAACTTTTTAAAAATGACATGTTGTTAAGTTAAATAACATAAAACAATTTGACAAAAATGTTATCTTTTGAAATTAGAAGTTGTTTCATAAGAGAAATTATTTTTCAAAAACTATGTCATTAGTAAAAAAATGTGTAATTTTATAATTAGCTTTCTTTCGAATTTTAAATTATTTTATTTTTAATATCCTTAAAAAAAGACAACGTATTTATTTAATCCATTGTCTTTTGGATTCAAACCTGAAAATTTAAAGTTCATTAACTTCTATCAAATATTTACTCAATATAGAATGAAGTGTTGAGTCAATTTAAAAAGTTGAAGATTTTGATATTTTTGGTTTTGAAAATAAACAAAATTCAATGAACTAAAGATCTATTATTGAACTACACTTATGAAAACTAAATAATATGTGAGAACTTAAGGTCTCGTCTCTATGTATTTTAGGACAAGATATAAATCATCGGTCAGTAACTGAAGGCGTTCGGGATCTTCTGATCGATAATTGATTTGCATGTAATTAAAGTAATTTTAATTTTTTAATAATTATTGTTACACATTGTACTCAATTAAAACATAATTCAAGTATATTAATAATTACTATTAATATAATGACTCAGAAAAAGCTCTATTTATCTCAAATTTATTTATGAATTTATTTATGAATTTATTTAAACGTAGACATCATTATTAATTATTGTAAAATAAAATATTTTAGCTCAAGATTAAGTTCAATTAAACATTTATTGCCTTCTAATCAAAACAAGATATGAGAAAAATGATATATTTTTCAAACATTGATTTATTAATTTCACTGCATTTAAAGTATCAAAACTATGAAACTCATTATCTGAGACTCTTATTATCTGTGCCTTGGGTTATAATCTTTAAAAAGTTTTATCGATTAAATTCTTTATAAATTTGTAGTCAAAGTAATCATCAAAATGCTGGGCGAAAATAAACTACTGTTTTAACTACTGTTTAATACAGACTCAAAAGTAAAACATTTTAGTTAATAAGTTCTCTCATAGCAAAATATTTATAATTATAACATTAAAGAGATTGATATGACTGTTTTTGGTGCTGAAAATTAAAAACTATTTTGTTGATAACTCTTTAGAAGATATCTTTAAATCTAGAATCTAGTTCAGTCAACTAAAATTATGGAACTAACAAATTACAAGTGAAGGGTTGAAACAATTAGTTCTACGCTGTTTAATATCACAAAGAGCTCCAACATTTTTCTATAAAAAACATTTTTCTAAAATCAACTTTTATTCTTTTATTTTCATAACAATAAAAGTTCAATAACTCTTCACTTCAAAATTGAATGAATAGCCAAATAAAACTTAAAATCAATTGAATTGCACAAAAAAAATAATATATTTTATTGATGAATAAATTCATGTATAAATTTGTAGGGAACTATTTTGAATAACAAAGTCCTAAAATTATTGAACCAACTAAACAGCTTATTATATATATATTTATTTTTTTGTGAAACAAACATAATTTTGAGATTGTTTTCATTTGGAAAGTAAATCAACATTTTCTCCGAAAAAAATGATATAATTTACACCAAAGTTGGTCAATAATGATGATTTCCCCTTTTAAGTTCTCCATCAGTTTCAGATTAACCTCAAAACCTTCATTCCTTTAGTTATAAAATAAGAAAAATTTGACTTAAATATTGTTCTCCTGTAGACGTTATATAACAAAAAATACTTATATATACTTCGAATCTTTCGTATTGCTATAAATAAAAGCCATTAACTTCATTAATGATGACAAGCGTTAATTAAATTTAAGAGAAAAAAAAATTATTATTAATATTAAGCGTGAAATAGTGTTAGAAATTAATAGTAAAGATTGGTTAGCATACAATGGTTATAAGAAGAGTTAGAAAAGAAAATTATAATGTTTAATTTATGTTTAATATTTAAATAAAAAGAGTAAATATTAAGTAAATTTACATTAATTAATTCATTCACGTTCGAATTAGAATTTCATGATTAACAACGATATCAGTATTCAGTTTTTACATTAAATTTCTCATTTTTCTTCTTCTATACCAATTAATTTAATTTAATTATTATGGAATTTCTCTTATATTACGTGAAAATAGTTTTAGAGGTGAAACTATTCGAAAGGTGAGATATAAGTAATAAATATACAGAGAATATACAAGTTTAGTAAAGAAATGCAACTTTAGCATTAATTAGATCGGAGTCTTAGTTTAAAACTAAGGAAGTAAATAATTTATATCAGTGTGATTCATCTGTTATGACTTCTTCTGAATTAGTAAAATGTGAAATAAATTTTTTTACCACTCTTAAGACAAGTAGTGATCAAATACTAAAATTTATTTTTTTTTAAATACACAATGAATCAAATTAATTGCAATAAAGCTTAAATTTATAGAATTTCATAGTTTATAATCTTTGTGATGAGCATATATTTGAAAGCCTAATACTTGAATAGGCAGAACACGTTAGTAATGAACAGGTAGGATCAGTAGGAGCTCGAATGGTGTAACTTTGAAGTCAATCTCGTAAATGATCTGCGATTCAAATATTATCGCCTCTTTCTTTATCTCGTCTCTCATCTCAGTTTGAATTCATTTTGAAAGCATTAATCCATAACTATTTCACAGTTATAATAATTAGCATATTATATGCAGTATTATTTTGTAAACAATTCTCTTAGTTTATACTACTCTAGAAAGCGGGCGTTTATGTGTACTCCCGGAGGAAAATAAATCGAGAACTTGCTATTTATTTATGAGACGTGGTTTCATATCGAGTCCATGACTGTTGAGTCTGTTATAGTCGGCAGAATTTCTTTCATTACGAAAATATGTTTCTCACATTTTTGTTAAGATACAAATATATTATTGGGTTCAGGAGTGGGTTAAGAATATTATTATTGCCAACGGCTTCTGATAGGTTTTTAATTGATGACTCACGCCGTAATTACTGTTATTATTATTATTGATTATATTTAATGTTAAGTATTGAAAATATTGAATTATTGATTTGTTAGCAGTATTGAGATGTTTGAATTTATAGTAGCGCTCAATAAAACCCTTCAAACCTAAATGAATCTATTGTTAGTCAGGCATTATTTCTTTATTTGTTTAGTTATATGAATTACTGTACTTTTGAAGCTATAATAAATACTTTTATAATAAATACTTTTATTATAAATACTTTTATAGTAAATACTTTTATATATTTAGTTCAAACTTGTGATTGCTTAACAATATAGCTTTAAGTTATTCACCTTTATTTGAGAAAAAAAATGTATTAAACTTTGATAACTATTCCCTAATATGTAAATTACTTTCTTAGATTCAAGTATAACACGAATATTTTGAACATTTTTAGGGCGATTTATTTTTTTTCTGTATAAATTATAATTACATTAATATAATATAGTAAATGATATTATCTTATTTTCAAGTAAAAAAAACAAATTCATGTATAGGATTCACAGCATAACACTGACATTCATTGAAAAAATCTTAACTATTCATCATTTTGAAGTTTAAGTGTCGATAAACGTTAGACAACGTTTTTTTTCAAATCCACTTCCCTTAGAGGCAAACCTATTGATTATTACCGGAAAAAAGTGGGCGCATCTCTCAAATGATGACCCGATGTATAATTTATTGCTTAATGAACATAAACAAAGTGGCGTAACCTTAGAAAATAAATCACAGAAATATTTTATATAACAAATTTGTATAAATTTTCGCTTAAAATTAAAATCAAATTAAAGTAACGCCACTTCAATCGTCTGTTATTATTGAATTGACTTTTGAGGTGAATTATGATAAGAATTTTCATAAAAATATGTTTATTCCGACTTTAATGCTTGTTATATTTCCTGCTTAGAGAATCGATTTGCAAAAGAATGTTTTCCAACTGTTTGAGTTTATAATTGTCAAAATCTAGTGATCTTCCTCTTCGCCGATGAAGTGCTGCGTTATAGTAGGGATCAGGCAAGAAAGGTAGTGGAGGCACATACGGATCATTTGACATTCTTCTTATAGTTGTAGCCATAGGTATGAGTAATGGTAGAGACAGCGCAATACCTCTTAATAGAACAGCTAAACCGCCAGCTTTCGAACTTACAGTCGCATCTTCTGCTTGTAACGGTGTCTTCACTATAGAATTTACATCCGATCGAGTTATAATTGATGCCAATGAAGGTAATGATAGGCCAACTTTTTGAAGAAGTTCTCCAATTACTTCCCGCAAAGCGACAATCGCTTGAATTGCTGTCATTTCTGCCTCATTGAAGTCATAGGGTTTGGTTTTTTCAGTATCCTTTTCATCGTCACTATCTTTAAGTTGATATTTATATTGTGCCCATTGAGCGAAACATATTTGAATTAACAGAGCCAATGATAGTATAAATAAGAACTGGAATAAAATTTCAATCAAATCATTATTATCTTTGTTTTTGTCAATACAAACAATTCCTGTTTTAAAAAATTATTCAAACAAAATGATCGTTTGAACATTCCTTTGGGGAAAAAAATTTAATGTTACTAAATATCAGTTTGTGTTTGAACCTGAAATTTAAACTTTTAAAAAAATTCAGCTCCTCTTCAAAATATTTTTTTTCTTAAATATTTAAACGTTTTTATTAACGATTTTAAAGGTATGTCTTTACACAAATAGAGACATGTTTTAAGTAAAAAATAAATAAAAAGTAACTCTAATGTATGTCAAACATAAAAAAAAATCTTGTCTAACAATAGCATGATTACATAAATTTTGTAAAATGTTTTACTTGAAATGAAAATTCCTCAAGTTTCTAAAAAAAAGTTTGATTTTTTGGCTTAAAAAACTCATTGTTAAACAGTATATTTTAAATTATAATTTTGATACCAAAATAAACATTTTTTTATACCCTGAGAAACTATTTCGGAAAGAATATTCAGACTTAATAATAAGTCAAGAATTTTGTACAAAATATGTTGAGAGAAATGATAAGAAATGGCTTAAGACTTACTATTTTCCAACAAAATATCATTTTTGATGTTGAACAAGTGGAAAAACTTTTTTTCAATAAAAACTTTTGAAAGATTACTGAAAAACTTTAAAACTTTCTTTAAATTATTCCACAATTGATTTAATTAAAACTTTCGTGCACTGGAATGAATGAAAATTGAATATAAAAATTTGAAGAAGAAAAAAAAATAAATGTTAAACTTTTCTCACAAAGTAAGTAATGAAAATATGAGACAAACTGTAAAAACTTATTGCCACTAAATGGAAACTTAGTAATACCTAAACTGATATATGAAATAGAAGTGCGTTTAAAAACGAGGACTACAGAACACGCTAGAATGAAGGTCAAGATCAAGACCAACGTTCCTCCAATGAAAATAACTAAGCAATTGAGGACTAGTAATGAACTCCTTTTTTATGGACCATCCAATGCCTTCAATGAGAGGAAAAAAGTTATGCAATTCATTTCTATACTGAGAAGTAGAAAAAAAGTATTTACGTTAAAAAATGTATTTGCGTTTATGCAAAAACACAAACATCACTTAAAAATTAAATTGTGTTTTGTGTTTATTCCCCGATGTGTCCGCTATTTGAAGATCTAGTTTTCATTGAGAATATTATACGCCTTCACTGATAAAAAGCAAAACTTGTTGACCAAATTCTTTTTTTATTCCTACCTAAATTCAAATGCAACTGCTTTTTTCAATTTATTGAATATTTAACTTCATAAAAGTTTTTTATTTATATAAATTGTAACTCAGATAAATATTAATAAATGATATATCATTTAGTTGTGAGAAATTTTATTGCATTAGTTTTTCTTAAGTTGCATGAGATATAGAAACCTCGAAGCATCAAAATTAGATATCGTTCAAAATTTGAATATTTTAAATTGATTTAAATCAAACATTTGATTAAGTATATGAATTAATTGATAAATTGTTGCATATCATTGAATTATGAAATTAGGTTAAGCTTTTCTCTAAGATATATTCAATTTATATCATTGATTAAATTAATTCAAAATTTGTGAACTTCATTCCTGCGCTTAATTCAACAATTTTTTTTTATTATCCATATCAGAAAATTTAATTAAAATCATAGTTTTATATTTCAGAGATATATTTTGATCCGATTTAATTTGAGATAAAAATTTTGATAATCGTCTTCAAAGTCGTCAAAATTAGTTAATCTGAACAGAGACTCATGAGAATAAAATAATAAATCTTAACGAGTTTGTGATAAAACTTGATACGAGTTGTGAAATTTATAGTTTTTGACCGTTAGTTATCAAAGCTCTCACTATAAGCTGTAAATGTGTTGAAGAAGCTATTCTGAGACTTTGACAATTATGGCAAATCGCAATTTACGAATGGAATATATCTTCATTAACTTTTTTTAGTTTTGTTGTTAATTCAAAAAACGAAACGACCACTGATTTATATCATCTCATTAGGCGGATAATAATAATAAAATATGCCATCAATTTTTTCCCTAACTTCTTAAGTTCCTTTGGATGCTATCTATAGATATTTAAATAATAAAATTTATTATTATAGCTTTTAAATTATATTTTAAATCTACTTTGTGTTTTATGTTTAAAATGAGATATTATTTTTTTCGACCAATTTTAAAGCTTCTGTTACAAATTTGTCAAAATGTTCGGTCTCGAGGAGGATTTCTCTGCTTTAAAATTAGTCAAAAAATAAAATCATATTTTAAATAAAATTTATTGACGGTCAGTAATTAGAAGTGTTATTTAGCATAATTTAATAGTCTCAGAACCAATAATTACATAACTCATTGTCCAGTTTTTCTTTGAAATTATGAACGTCTTTACAAACTATTTGTTAATTCTATTGTTAACAATGTCATGACATTGACTGCCTATCGTTTCATTCTCTTTACACCGTATTTAAAAAATTTCCATCAAAACTAAAAATAAATTTTCTGAAAAATTGAATAATTTTTCAACAATAAGTCATTTTTCTGTTTGAGCAAAATTTAATAAAAAGTATATAATAATAATTATAATTATTATGAATTAAGTTTAGACCAAATCAGTAATTATTCACTAATGATATTTTGATTAATGAAATTATAACTAATCTCATAATGTAGAAGAAGTTATGGATAAAGTTTACGACAAGCGTGATTTAGATTCAAAATAATAATGTAACAAATTTTTCGCAACACAATTATTTAGATTGTTGTTTCTTTAAAATTAACTCTTTAATGATAGCCTTAACATGAGATGTGGAATAACAACAACATGTAAGAAATTTAATTATTTTATTTCGGACATAGTTTTAGATAATTGTGTTAATGCAATCATAAACTTTTCTAAAATCAATTTAAAAACTAATTTGTTTTCTAACTCTGAATTAATAAAGTCATTAAAACTGTATCACAAATAATTGAACTTAATATTCATTTGCCAAAAAAAGTAAACTATATTTATGGTAATAGTTGAACAACAAGCTAACATTGTTAGCTAATAATGTATATTAACTACAAATTGTGTTATGATTTGTCTAATATGTAATGCTAATAGAGTTGAACACTTAATTTAAAATTCTATTCACGAACTCATGCACACAATTGAAATGAATTCTATGATCTATTCAACTGGAACAATATTAGCTCAACATTATTTCAAAAATTCAAAGACATATTTAGGGCTTAATTTTTATATTAATAAAATTCATTCTTCGATATATTGAAGAAAAATTAATTTTTAAAAATTTTTACTTAGAAAAATAATATCTTTAAGAAAATCATTCAAATCAATTGAAAAAAAGATATGAAAAATGATGTTTCAAATCAAACATATAAATATCAAAATATCAAATATAAATCAAATATATATATATATTAATTTTGAATTTCAAAATTCAAGTTTATATACATTGTAGATAAAAGTGTGGGCTTTAATATTAGCATTTAAATAGTTTGATCATCAAAAAATAAATAAGGAGTTTTGATATTATCATTGAATCAAACTAATAAAACAAGTCATTCAATGAATATGAAGGCAATTATTTAATAACAATTATTAAAATGTCATTGAATGAGTTAGAATAAATAGATTAAATGGATTAATTTTCAGAGTTCTATTCCAGTTTGGGTCGCAGAAGAAATGTTACTCGAGTAGGTTTATGCGATAATAAAGGTTAAGCAATAAACTTTATACCCACTATTTGAAAATACTATTTTACAACTAATTAATATAACAATCACCTTAAGCTACTACTTATTATATATCAGCCAATTGCCAGTAGTTTTACAATTAATTTATATAATTTTCTCTTTAAAACTTCTTTGTTTGTCTTTTAGGCAAATTTAAACTTAAACTTAAAACCAAAGTTGATCATTAAAATTACATTACATTTAATAAAAGTTGACATTTCTGTATAATTATTCTGTTTGAAAGACCTAATAATGTTAATAAAGGTTGAGAATTTATAAATAAATAACTACTGACAAATGGACTTAAAATCTAAAGCCTTTAAACATGAGTTATTTGGACCTCCATATGAGTGCTGAAAATATGTTCATCGGCAAAATTGATAAAACATCTCATATTTAAATGGCATGCGATCATACTTATAATAGGCATATATTTTGTGATATCAATCAAAAACTATTAGGAAAATCGTGACTAGTTCTTGCTTAAGGATCACTATATTTAGGATTAAGTCGAGAAATGTATCAATATTATACCTTATTTTGAATTAGTCATGAGTCTTTATAATATTTAATATATTGCAATAAATTAATTTTTTTTAGTTATCAATATTTAGTGTATTTCAATACTTCTGTAAAACTTTACCAATTTTGAAGTCATCGAATAAATCTCGATAAGGATCAAAATGATGAATGGATTAATTATTTCTTGTATTCATTCATTTTTTTCAATGACAATAATTTGAATTGAACTTCAAATCAAATGATATCTGTTTAGAAACGAGTAAATTTTTATCACTAACTTTATTCTATTATATAATTTTCTATTTAAATTTTTTTTCTATATTAAACTCATTTCAAAGTATTGAATAGAAATCAATTTATAAAAAATTGAATGTTTTCACCTTATATTTAAATGTATTGTATGTACAAGTACCTTGTACATTTACTTAAATTTGTTGTTTGCGGCACAATTTAAGTTATTAATTAGTTTTGTGCTATAATACTCTGTATTAAACATTATTCGAGATAACTCTACCAGTATATAAAGAATAAGTCTAGAAATAAATTTCTTCTCAACAAAGATTAAATTAATGATTGATTGCATCAGTTTTTAGGCATAACAATTTTAGCATTTTATCAGTTTTAGGTTTGAATGTGTCCCAATTTAGTGAAAAATATTGGATCAAATATTTCGATTTTATAGAGATATGAGAAAAATCAGAAAATTATTCCTGTGCAACGAATTAAATTATATTTTTACAAAATGGTAAGTTATTTTCCATTCTTTTCTCGTCAACTTTTACTGATAAGTTTAATTAATGCGCAAACTTTTTATATGTTATCATAATTTTTATTCTTGTTTTTCACATTAAAAATATTCACTTAATAACTCTTTTTTCCAACAATTGTTATTCGAGATAAATATCTAAAATTTCATTATCTGCTTAAATAAAATTAATGTTAAACTAACGATAGCATAGATTAAATTGAAAACTAAAAATTTAGAGTTCAATTTCATAATAAGAATTTTATGGTTATATTTCGTGCTGTTTATTACTGCGTCAAAGTAGGAGCTTTTTCGTGATTCATTAAAGATATAAACTTAAGCTTACGTGTAATTTAAGAAATATTAGTCCATCAAGTATTCTAATACTTATTTGATAAATACTAGAAAATACTAGAAATATCAGATGTTATACAAGTCATATTTCAAGTTTTAAGTGTTGTACAAATTGAAGGTTTCATTCGCTATGTTTATTGGCTTCAATATTAAAGACTCTATGCTTCTGAACTATGGCTTGCTTTTTATTCTATAATAAAAACAATTCTTCTAAAGTGTTAACGAATTAACTTTATTATTGTGAGGAAATTTAAGAACTTAGTTAATTCAGTTTTCAGAAGATGGTTTGATACAAGAATTTATTATAGTTTGTACGCATAAATCTTTTTGAATACTAGGATTTATTTGAAACTTTTGAGTGAAAATTTTTGAACATTTAATATTTATCTTGTTATATATATTTTGAAAACAGATTTAAGTAAAGAAAAAATTACACAGAAATCAAGATAACTCTTTGAACTAGAATTTGTTCTGACAAATCGATCGTAATAAATAACAGTTAGAGTAAAATTTGTTCAGAGAACATCCCATTTAGTTCTTTGCTTTAACTTTATCTATCAAATATAAACTATTAATTGCTAAATGAAAAATGATTGCATTGAAAAAATAAAGTATTTCATCAATTTTAAAGTCTTAACAAATCATTCAATGATCTCATATCATATGCAAATCTAAATAATATATTTGATTCTTAGACACATTTAAATGAAAAAGTCAGGACTCGAACGAAATTTCAAAGCACTTATATTCACAAAAGAAGGAGAAAAAAGAAAAATTAAAGCCTTTATAATATTGAAAAATCTGATAACATATCAGCTTTAAGGGTAAAACGATATATAGAAAACAGGTATGCGTTCAATAAAATAAACCTTATTCTAATTTATGGGTCTTTTGTTTTTTCCCCTTAGATCAAAAAAGAAGAAGTACTTATTTTTTTTATTTTTTTTATTTCTTTGAAAATAACTCTAATTCTCAGTAATTCGAGTTTTGTTTCGAGCTATTGAAAGAAATAATAATAATTCGAATTTAAATTGACTTGCAATAAAAAGAAAATTAGTTATTGACTTATAACTTGAAGATATAAAACACTGCCAGTTAATTATATAAGTTGTAGATTTTTTTGTGACTAAATTAACTTTTTAGTGTTTAAACTCTTGAACATATATTTTTTTCTTATAGAAAACATTTAAATAGTGAATCTTAAACATAAACAAATTCACAAATGATAGTCACTATAATTACAACATGAAATTTATGAAAATAATGTTTTTCAATTAATTAGGACTAAGAAAATTGTGGCCTTAATTGAGTTTATATTAAACCATATCCGGTTTGTTTCACAGTTAAAATGTTTTTCGTGTAAGGATTTCATGTACAGTCAGTTTCATAATTCTGTCAGTTTTGTATGCTTAATAATTTTATCTCATTTTTTGAGCTCATTTTTCACTGCTTTTTATACATTTTTTTTCTAAAATAAATTTTTTAATGTTTTGTCGCCTTCAGAGATTCAAACCTAAATCCTCAATCAGTTGAATTAGTCAACTTTGACCACTTTGACCACTAGACCAGCAGTAGTTTAAGACTATCGCGACTCAAGTATAGTGTCAAAGAAGGTGAAGAGCTAATTGAAAATTCATAAGTAAGTGATATATTAGGACATCTAAATTGATAAGAAATATTTTAGAGAGATATCAAAATTTTGCGATCATATCTCGTTTACTAAAAGATCAAATGGGACACTATTTTGAAACGTTATGTACTCAATATAATTTCGATGAATTATTACTTTCTGATAATTATCTCTTAATTTAATGCAAATATTTGAATGAAAAAAGTTAGTCAGTGGCATATAATGTCAAATAAATTCAGTAAAAACATCAATAGATTTTGAGATAAAGTTAATTATCATTTCATTTTACTCATAATATGCTTGATTTTAAAATTTTCAGACGGAAATCAAACTTTTTTAGTTAAGTTTTAACTTAATATTGTTGAAAAACTTGTTCACAAATAATTAGCTAAATCTGAAATCCAATGAGTGCAACAATAATACTATTTGAGTA
>JAQIWZ010001147.1:0-13342 GCA_034697245.1 Malaconothrus monodactylus
TTAAAGACCATAAGTTATGGTGAACTCTTAAACCACAACTCAGTTGGCCTCTAAGAAGTCCTGACAGCTCACTGCCATAGACAATATGGATGAAGATTGGAGATGGACGGCCGCAACCGTTTCCAATATATAAATAAGCTTATGAGAGGGTGGGCTCTCTTTTTACTCACTGATAAATAATACTATGTGTGACAAAATACATTGACTTCACGCTACTCTTTAAATTGCTGTCAAGATCTATAGACTAGATGTGGAGCTCAACTTTTACAATGTTCTCCAATGTGCTCAACACGTTGTTATGTGTCATGTCATCGCAGCCTTTTAAATACAATAAGTTTGGACAGGACTCCAAACTCATATTAGTTACCTCTAACCTCCCTCTCTGTCACAACTATATGTCATCGAAATATATATATAGAATATATATATATAATATATTTGACATGAGACACATTTCCTAAATGTTTGAATTTATGACTTTTAAAATGTTTGCTAAATTGAGCGTTCATTCGATTGGAATCATATTGCAGGTGAAGAAAAGCTCCAATTTGTAGTCAACTTATCAAATAAAATGAATGACAAAAATTGAATTGATTTTAGGAAAAAATGACTTTAAGATAAAACTTTAAAAACGGATATAAATTTTTAATTTAATTAAATAAGTAGTTAACCGTTTGGCAGAATAATTATATGCTTTAGTTTTCTAATGGAAATTTAATAATTCTCATTAAAATATTCCATAATAAAGAAAAAAAAAATTAAATCCGTAGTCAGAGTTAGTAATAAAAATGAACAATTAATTACAACATTTAAGAGGTAATAAAAATTGTTCAAAAAAGCTTATGGTATAAGATATGATTAATAAGTTAGTCCTAGTTTTAACGGTTTTAATGATAATTATCCGAAATTGCTTGTAATACCTGTTTTCTTATTTTAATTGATGCGAAATAGTAAAAGAAAATTGAAATAAAAAAGTAACATAAAAATCTCAATAATCTCAATTAGTGTATATACACAGTATAGTGTAGTGTCTCTAGTATTACGCAAGAGTCTATATTTTGGAGTCTCTACAAATTTATTACAAAACTAAATTGCACTGTAATAATGAAGTAATGATTTCGTCTTTAATGTTGTGGAGTGCGCTTAAATCTTTGAAAGGACTTAACAGAAAATGTTTGGCTGTAAAGCGATAAATGACTGTGTGTTATAAGAGTAGTGCGGCTAACATTTTATTACAAGATAGAGAGAAAATGAGAAACCATTGAGATTCTAATAACAACGTGAATGGCGCTAATGTTACCTGAAATGACATTTAGTTTAGGTTATTATAAATGATCACTAATAGCTAATAGGAATATGTATGCGTTGGGTATCAGTACCTTATGATTGTGTGCTTAACACTTACCAATTATAGAATCTCTAAACTATTCTAAACTATATTCTTATTTATATAAATAAAAATTAATTATTCAAACACTAATCATATAGTAGTAATAATAATAATGACATATAAAATATGGTATTCGTGAATATCTGCAGAGAAAAAAAGAGTCGAATAAAATATGCTTTCATTTTATATTATATTATGCGTTTCAACCCTCCTATAAATTAACTCATACTTCTCATAACATAACAAAAAAGACTAATATATTATATTCGCCACTTTAAAGCCAAACACTAAAACTACTCAATGGGTAGAAAAGTTAAAGACATGATTAACGGACACATAAAAAATCGGACCCAAAACAAGTCTACTATATCTGATATAATAAGTCTGAACAAACTATTTTATAATATATGAATGAATGAGGCATAAGATATAACAAGACCGCAGTTTTCTAAGGGATACCTTATATTTGTTGTGTATATTTGAGCGAAAGTATCATTTGTTATAATAATTTTGCGCTGTTTTTCATGAAAGGCAGTGGAGCCATGCTTTTTCTGACAGCCAACACGAGCCCGCGTGGAATGAATATTATATATTAAATACTGGCTGCAGAGCTTTTTTACTGCTTCAATCTAATAAGGCATCATTTGACAAACTATATATAAAACTATATATAAAGCTCATAAATAATATCAGAGATTGTGAAGTTTCTCTCCAGTGCTGATAAATGTAAATAATAAATTGTAATTCACACACTTTTATACAATGAATATATATGACAAATGAATCAAATGAGCAGTTGAAAAATTTATTATTCATAAAAGTTTCCGCAATTTTATACTTGCATTCAATTAAAATTTTCAAATGTTTTTTATTCCCGGAGATGGTTATGAAATATTTAAAATATTCCCAACTTTCAAGTTTCTCTTTAAGATATAACACAATCAGTAGTTCTGTTTCTTAACTTCGAACATAAGTTATCGATAACTTATTTGAACCATAGGTGTAGTAAAAAATAAAATAAATTTAGTATCAGTAAAATATTCGTTTTCAACGATAAGTTTGTCAACACGTTTGCAAATCTAATCTTAAATTTAGTAATATTTACTAAGAAAATACATTTTTAAAATTAAAAGCATGTGATGCCGAACGTGAAACTTTTACAATAAGTAGTATTTAAAAAATTCTAATGCCATCAAAAACTGTTTTGTATCCAAAGTGCATCTTCTCGTCTCTCTCTCTTTATGACCCCTCAACAGAACACCTTTACTCGTAAGGAGAGAATGAGATTCTCATTTTCTTTCACATAAAAGCATATTCTCTTTACCCCAGAGGTAAAAGTCTCCGTCAAAGTTTAGCCCCCAGTAAACAACTTTTGTGTTCACAACTTCGATGCATATCCCGTGTATTGGAGTTTTTGAAGAGTCAAGCCTTGGATGGTTTAGTCCTTGGCTTGGCTTGGAAGTAGGACCGCACCCAATACACCAAAAGGGGCTTCAATATTGTGAATAATGTATAAAAGTATGTCTACAAAAATGCATCCAAAAAAAAATGCATACATTGTAGAAAAAAGCGGACCCACTTTTTTTAAAGATGAATTTCAATCAGTCCCTACTTTGCATTCATAGAATTGTATATAAGAAACATTACAAAAGGCATCTAATGAGGTAACACATATGACACAATAGTGAAAAAAATATGTATAACTTTAAGACATTTTCATATATAAATACAATTCAATAGCCAAAGTCCAGTGAAGCGTCAGAGCGGAGTGTTATATACATTTGGGTATGTGTTGGTTCTCGAGAGAGACCTAATTCATCAATCTATGGATGGGATCCCAATGCCATTACCTCATGTCAAGAAAGACAGAGGGGAACTGTTTTGAATGGCGAATAAGGAAAACTTAAGACTGTCTGTGAAGCACATCTTTGAGCACATCTTCACTTCCTCTGAAATCAGTCATATTTAAGTTTTTTGGGCTAAAACTCTACTCGTGATGAGAAAGAGAGCAACTGCTAAACAGATATGAGGGGAGTTTGTGTCAAATGTGACACAAATATATTATTGAACTTTGCTTTTTCTTACATAAGAATTTGATTATTGAAAAACTCATTGAAAAAAGAAATGTTAGAATTCAAATATTTTGAATTAAAATATCATTCACGCTATTATATTGATTGATATATTTCATGATTTTTGATCGCATAAAGATATGAACTTTATTCATAAGTTGTTATGTAAAGCAGAAAAAGCTAATACTAAAACTTCCTGAATAAATAAAAAGGATTAGGAAAAGCGACTCAAACTCTGATCTCTATTTTACAGGAAAAAATTGTGTGAATTGTGTGAAACCTTAGATTTTTTGCCTAAGAGTTTGAATTGACTGAGGATTAAAATTGTTGTAAATTGCGGGAAATCGCCAAAAGAAACAGCTGTAAAGTCAGAAGAAGGAGGAGAAGAGAGACAGTGGCAGAGAGGGAGCGCCACGAAATGGCTGGCATTCAACTCAACTTATTCATCGCATGGTTACTCTCCTCAATGGTTCACCAAAAATAACACAAATAATAATGATATGAAGAATAAGAATAAAAAAAAGGTACACATTAAATGAATGATTTGTGTAGCCTTAAGACAGAATACAGAATACTATCTTCGTGGCTTTTGGCTTAAGTGTGGATCGATATGAAAAGTGGTAAATTAGGATGTATTTTAAAATAAATAGTTTGATTGTTTACCTGTCTTTTCCTTGATTTCACAGAGAACGCTGAATAGTGCTGGCTTCATGCGATGACAATTCAAAGTATGTTTCCTAACCATCCAAACCATACCATAAATCAAATTAAATTAATCATTAGTAATATGTTCAATAATAAACATTTATTCCTTATTTCTATTATTTCACTTTAATGTTGTATCAAATATAATAAATTCATCAAATTATTAATAAATGAAATACTTCTATTTTTTAGATTAAGTTTTGTTTATAAGTTTCAATCATTTATATTTCTGTCAGCTTTTCAAGTCTTATCTAATCTTTATATCTATTTTGCTATCAATTTAATTAAATTAAATGAATTTAGAGGAATAATGGATCAAAATATGAAGTGAAAGAATGGTATTAAAGTAAAACAATTTAAAAAAATAATATCTTAATTAAAATAATCAGTTTCTCAATCAGATAATGTTCTCATTCGTTTAACATTAATAGTCAATTAATTAAATACATACTAATTATTCAACATTAGAATGAAATACTAACGTTTAGTTATTTCTTATTCTTGTTTCTCTCATTATTATCTGATATTAAAATATTATGGCTTTTAATAATTATTGTAATTAAAAACACGTTTCTCTCTTTAACCACAATATATCTTATTTTCTTATCAATAGTTAAAACTTTAGGCATTAAATGAAGTTTTTTGTAAATAAATTAATCATTAATTGAAATATTTATCTATTGATCGAGCTATAAATATATGTTTAAAATTAAGTTTTAATTTAATTAAATTATAAAAAAAATGAAAATCAAATAAATTAAATAAAATTGGAATAAAAACCTGTTATTTGTTGTCAATACAGACCTGGCCTGAGCCTCATCGAGACTTTGGTCAGTAATATTCATGATTTGTTGTAATATTTCAGAGATGTCATGTTTTCTGGTTTCTCCGTCTGAATTGTTAGTGCCGGTCGGGTCGTGACCAGCGGTCAGACCGTATCCGTGCGGCGGTTGTGGCACATGAGCCGACATTGTGTTGTGTTGCGAAACGGCATGCATTAGGGATAGAGAATGAGAGTTATGGTTATCGTCCATAATATCACTCAATTCACTATTTATTTATTATAATTCACTTTTGATTCACAATTGATTCAAATTTAATTCAATTCTTTTGGGATTTGTCGTCAAAATCCAAAACTAAAATCCTGTCTTTTATTTATATTTTTCTTCACTTTCTTATTATTATTATTAATATTATTATTATTGTTATTATTGTTGTTATTTTGATATTTCATCAAATATTGCGATAATTAATAATTAATAACTGAATTTAAAATAAAATTTATGTCACTTTCAGTTAATTAAGCGTTTGATGTCAATAGTTGTCAATAATAATTATAATAATTATTAGTATTCGTGATGTTTATTTTAAATAATTGCGAAATGATTGCTCGAATTGAGGCACTCATCAATTTGTGTCCAAAATCAGGTCCAAAATATCGTCCAAATAGTTGACAGTTTTTGATAATAACACACGTCTGAAGACATTCGCGAAACTAATACAACAAAAACATGTGATTATCCAATAATATAGTATTTGTTTATATCAATAAATATTAGAATAAAATGAAAAAAAGACTCGAAATTCACAACAATTCACATCAAATGAAAGCATTCCATATATTATGACTTTATTTACAAAAATTTATTATTTATATTAAAAACATCAATAATATGAAGAATCAATGTTTTAGATGTTTTTGATGTCAATTCAAAATAATTATTGACTTGTTTTGATTATCGCATTAAATAATAGACATATAGATATCTTCTGAAGTCTGAACTTTGGTCACAATCAGTATTATCTTTAGGTGTCTTTCAGTCTCTTTTCGCACAAGTCATAGTCACACACTCTATACGTATTGAATGTAAATAGTATTGAGTATTGTATGCGTAGAACTACTCGTACTGTAAGGATCTCTCACTCTTCTAAAGTGATGGACAGAATAGAGTCCCCGCTCTGGCAATGACTGACTGGAAGGTGGGCTCGCATTTAATGCCACTCAAAAGTGACGTTCAGCCATACCATCAGCCATACAACCCATACAACAGTCCCTCATATATAGCATTGAGTGCACAACAAACGTATAGACTCTTAACATTGCATTCAATTGAATCAAATATTTTTAGTGACTATTATTTCTTAGCGATCCCTCAAAAATGTTTGGCTCTGAGGTAGGGCTATGACTATGACGTCTATCATTAACAGACCGACTGTTTTAGCGAATCAGAGACGTACGTCTGAGTGACTCATGTCTTTCATTCAATACTATTGCCAACGAGTGCCTAACCATTGGGTGGAGTTTTGAGGGTCTGATTGATTACCAGAACTGCCAAACATTGTCTTCAATATCATTGGTTTGATGTGCAGACAAACAAAATGACGTATAAATATGGCCAACTTTTGTTTATAACAGTCTTATGTCTTACATATCATAATGTCTTCAATTGAATGTGTTGTTTGTGCGCCGGTTGAGCCGATAATTCAACTCTAACGCCAATATAAAACTAAATAAACTTATTATAAAAAATGACACGAGTTTTACACATGTTTTCATTTTTATTATTATTATTATTATTACAAATACTTTAATTCAATTATTTTAATAAATTGTTATTAAACTATTAACTATTGCTATTGTTTACAATTCATAAGATATTTAATATTAATATAATTAACGATCAAAACAAACGCAAAACCAATCGATTGAAAGTAAGTCTATTTCTGTGTTTACTTTTATTTACACTTTATTTAAACAATTAATTAATAGTAATTGAAATGAAAAATGAATTTTTATTAATGAAAGTCAACTATTTATGAATATTAAAAATTGATTTATTGACAAAATTTGCTAAACATTAATAACACATAAAATGTAAATAACATTTTTCTTTACTCTAAATATCTCAAAGTCATAATAATCTCAAAATTGAGTTCATTTTTATTAAAATAATTGATTTATAATTTTAAACAAATCAAATAAATGTCAAAATATATCTTAAAGAAAAGAAATTCAAATAATAATAAAATAAAGTTTTTCTTAAGTAAACCATTTTATTATATGAATAATAATTCAATTTGAAGTCATTTTTCTATTCATTGATCAAAGCTTTCGATTGACTAAAAATAATAATTTATTAATAAATAATTTGTCTAAAAGTGAAGTAATGATCTCTGGAATGAAGTATTTTCTAAGAGAAAAAAAAATAGTCTTTCATTAAATTATTTGGTATTTAATAACAATAATAATAAACATTGATTTGAATGTTTGTTAGACTTAACCAATGATTTTCTTTTAAATAATTACAAATAATGTTTAGCTCTAATGTTTGGCTCAAATATTTGAGAGAAAAATTCGAGGAATGAGCGAATAGTGAATAAAATTAAAACAAATTCTCAGAAAATATTCTCAAAATCACGATTTTTAAAATAGTTATTGTGTGTTGCCATAAGTTTACTGTTATTTGAGTGAATTCTAAACATTTGAGGATAAGGTCTTCTTCACGAAAATCTATTTAAGTGTTGTTTTTGTTCGTTAAAACCATCAAAAGCATGTAATTCTCATGACCACCAAATTTGTTGTGATCGATAACCAGTTTTTATTTTCAAACTTTGACCTCTTGTTGACCATAAAGTCAGCCTCTATTATAAATTTAAATTTTTTCAACTCACTAAAAGTATAGAAAAAATTATATAAACGAAAAAAAAACAAAATTATAGAATATTTACATAAATTCAAAAAATAAGATAATACTTGAGAAAAATTGCTATATTATTAATACTGTTTTTATAAAGTAAAAAAAAATTTAATTTAATTTAATTATTATTCAAAAACGAAATATTAAGTAAAAAATATTGTGCACTAAAGATTTGGTGACTTGAATTACATGTGATTCAAGTTTATGTTTTCCCCTATCTTATTATCAGTATGTTATTAACAAATGAAAGCCCTGAAAACATCGTAAACTTATTTTTATTTCTTTGACATAATTATTATAGTTTGTTAGAAGTCCTTATAAAAAAGCAAAAATATATAAAAGCTATAATTTTTCTTCTTCTTCAGTAACTGATAAAATCGTATTTTAATCCTTTTTTCATAGCTGTCATTATAAGTGAAGAATAAAAACATTTCAAAGTTGTTGTACTTTTCATTAAATTGAAACAATTTATTATTTAGTAATAAATCTAAAAAATTCAATTCTTGAGATGTTATCTTGAATTCTTAAAAGGTATATAATTTTATGAGTTTGTGATTAAATTAAAACTTGAATTAAGTATCGAATATTAGTGGTGTTGTAAAGAAGATATATTACTATAAAATGGTTTAAGTATTCAATTTAATAGTAGTTTTGATTTATTAAAAAAAGTTTTATCTCTTAATTCGTGTATTACTGAAAACTTATTTATGTAATTAAAGTGTCACATTATTTCATTTATTTTCGTGATTCGATTATCTCTTCAACTATTCGACTATCTCTTAAACAGATTCAATGATCAGCTAATTTTTAATATTCGTGTCATGAAATGACAAATCATTTATCAATCCCTCCAACCTATTGATAGTTAAATCAAATGTTTATGGATAACAAATGGTATAAGAAAGTTATAATACATGTCATTTTGTGTCATTTGTGGCGAATTAAGGGCACATTGAGTTTGCGGCTAAAAATTATTCAACACCGATTCAGGCCTTCAATAATTGGATTTGACACTCTATTCATGATAATTAGTTTCAATCTTGTATTACATCATAAAAAAACAGACCCTATTCTCACCATTGAGTTTGTTATAAATATTATGTCGCAATAGAGTTCTCACCAAATCTTTGAACTAAAACAAGATGTCAACAATTGACAGTTTGGGAGAATTGTGACATTCGAGAAAGAGAGTAAGAGAGAGATAGAAAGAGAGTAAGAGTAAGAGCGAGTGAGTGAGTGAATGAATGAGTGCCTGAGCTATCATTATATGCATTATATTTTTACTGCTATATGAGTGCAACTAAGATGAAAGAATTTATTTCTCAAAAAATATCTCCTAAAATTAATGATGTGATGTTTTATTTTTTGCCACCAAAAGGCCGGTCTATTTCTTAAGTGATGAAAACTGTTAAAGAAATATCGTGTGTGTCATAGATTTCATACATATAAGTGTTTAGAGCTTCTCATACTATTACTGTTTTACTTATTCAAGCTCTCAACAAAAGTCAGTTCTTATATTTTTTGAATCGGGTTTCATTGCAGACAAACTCGAGGGAAAATGAGATTAGATCTTATTGTTCTTCACTCTCCCGAAAGCGTTTTCTATTGAAATCTATTTTGTGCATAGCTAGAAATTAATTAAAATCTTCCTCTAAGAAGGAGGAGATCACCTAAATTATCAAAAGCATCTAAAACTCGAGCATTTTCTTATTATTTATTTCAAAAACTTTTTTCCAATATTCTTATAAAACATAAAACAAGCCTTTCTTTTTCACTTTTCTTTATGGTTTCGTTCTTTTCATTAATGTATTATCGTTGAAGTACAATGCCTTATGTTAAATATATGATATGATGCGGTATTAGAGAAAAATTGCTTGAAAGAGTCAATCATTCAACTGTATAGCAGAAAAAACTATTGCCAATTGCAGTAATTTTATATGCATTTCTAGTCAAAATATATATATAAAAAAAAGAGTGAGTGCGAAAGAGAGACATACCTTATGTTTATATTGAGCGAAAAATATTTGCATCATTTTCACATAATTTTCGAATATTAAAACTTATTTATTTCTATGGAAATCGAAATTTTGTGCAAATTGTTGCAGTAATAATCACTGATAATGGCTATAATTTTCGCATTTTTAATTTTGCTAATTAAATGCACTGTTGCCCAAAATTCTTTGCTTATGTTCTACTCTATCAATTATATGAATAACTTTTGCAATTCTTGTGTTAAACTCTTGTCGGGTTTATTTTAACAGAAAATTGAGAAAGAATTAGTGTTCTTTTCAAAAAATTCAATGAGAAACTTGAGTTTATTTCTCCTTTTTTCAACCTAATCATAAAGTCGTGACATTTAAATTTAATGGCAATCAGTTTTTTCAATAGTCAGTACATCGCTCTTCATAGTTGTTGAATCGAATTTCGTCTAAACCAATAGATGCATTTCTTAAGATTGATTCTGTTTTTCGCTTCGAACGACTGCTTATCGAACAAATTTTATGTTTCATTTGTTTATCCATTTAATGATAATAAATGCCTATCTCTTTTTGGAGATTGAGCTACAATTTTTCCAAAAAAATAATCCTAATGACCAAATGGTAGAGCTATCATAATATTCACAGTTTTTTTTTTATAATTTATTTGATTTGATTTAAAGTTCGTGTATTAATAATTTAAATTTTTTGAGAATAAAGTATGCAATCCATAATAATTATTTCAATTCATTTTTAATACTTTTGATGAATTTCTTATGAATTTAAATGAATTTATCTAAAATGCTGAGTAAAAATGAAATTTTATTTATCAAAATATTTTAAATTCAAATTTAAATGTTATTTTTAATATTAACACAGCTATAAATCATAGACAAGATTCAGCTCAAAGGCTTGAATTACCAAATTTAAAATTCAACAAAAATCGTTTGAGTTTGAATTATCAGTCAATTTATTTTTTGTTCAAAATATTGAAACACTTGACAAAAACTTGTTTTCAAAAACGTTCAAAGGGTATAATTTAAAACTCAGCATAATTTTTGAAGAATTTATTTTTATTTTAAATTTTTTAAATAAATGCATTCAAATCTACGTTTTCGACAATCCTTAAGAATCGCCTCTCGCGAAGAAAAGCTTTCATGAAGAATAAATTAATAGGTCTCACAACTAAGTCTCAAACTGTTAAGTTATTTCTGTATAATTTATACAATTTTAAGACTGAATAAGTTCTGTTCTGATATTCAATCACTTCACGAAAATTATTTGCCTTTTATTACATTGGATTTCAATGAAAATTTTTATTACTCTATTTGGCATTGAGTTATCCAGAACTTTAATATTTTATAGATGTAATGAAATAATATGTATATATATTCAACGCTGACAAATGAGTTAACTCTTTCAAAATGCATAACAAATTCAAACTTATAGCAATAAAATGTTCAAGTTTTGAAAATAATTTAGTTTTACGTCATGTCACTCCATCTATATAATAATTTTGAGTTAAATTCAAAGCTCGTTTTTTGAGCATAAAAATCCCTTTGATAAAAATTAAAGGATTTTAGTTTTTTTCCTCTCATTGATTTTAACTTAATATTGAAGAATTGATTCAACTATTAATTCCTTCTGCAGAGTTAACTTTCTGTATTAATGAGACTCTCAATTGCACAAAATTCATTGAATGAAATTCACTGAACTCGTCATAATTGACTTTTGAAGCATAAATATAATAAATGAGAAATAGTTGCAATAGTATTGAAAAATAAAGTAAGTGAAGCCTTTCTTCTGTTATATTACTCGAAATCATGGCTTAATTGCTAATGTTCATCAATACACTTAATGTTAAAATGTTTTCTAATAAAATAAAAGTTATTTTCATCTAATATTTTTTTAATTAAACAGCAATTCAATTCATCCTTCATTATTGAACGTTAAAAAGTTAAGTTCGGACTAAATGAAAAAATCGGACAAATATTCATTCAAAAAAGGATTGATTATTAACTTTTATATTAACTTGTTTTTAGTTATTAATTTAAAAAGGTTTTACGCAAGTTTTCATTCACTAGTATTCAGACTTATTATTATATTTAAAGGATTTTTAAAATTGTGAACTTTATGTTTTTCCTATTTTCAAGTCTTTTCAAGCGAGATATCTTCGTTTTTATGTATTGTTTGTGCTTCATTTTGAAACGAACAAATCTAAACTGGAAAATATTAATTCTATACCAAAAAAGATAATGAAAATTTCATTAAAATTGAATAAAAGATATCTGTTGTCTCTCAATAAGATAAACTTGTTTCGGTCAATGATAACTATTTGAACAAATATAAACAATTATCAGAATATATTTATAAGAAAATGTGTCAAAACTTGTTACTTTTTAACTCTAGAATTGATTATCATATATACAATCAGACATTATCATTGACATAATCATATATATCATCAAATTTTCATGAATTTGTAAGTCTTATTTGACTACATTGTGCACAAAAATTTACGATACAGTACTAGATATGACAAAAATGCAATACTATTTTCTGCGAATAAAGACTCCTAATATAGAAAGAGTAGAAAGAGAAAGAGAGAGACTCACCCCCAAAATCATTAATTCTAATTTTTATATCTACTATGGGTTGTTATTGTTAATGTTAGTTGAGTGACATTAATGGAAAAGCTGTGTAAAAGTTATCAAAGCTATACCAAAGCTGCACTCGAACTCATGCAATGATCATATTCTTCGGTATTGAAAGTAACAGAGCTCTAACTTTTGCGTTAAATAATAATTTTTTTTCTCTCTCTTTTCTCTGCCTGCGACTCATCTTTTTGCTATTTTTATATAATTAACTTTATATGTGATACACACTTAAGCGTAATATATACTCATAAATTAGTTTAGATGAAAAGCGACGGAAATTTTCATCGAAAGTTATTGTATAGTAATTACTTTAACTTAGTTTCTGTAATTTATGTTTATGATAGATGTTATACAAAGTTTTACTTAAATCAATCATTTTTTCTTTCAGGCAAAAAGTGCTTCATTGGGCATATTTTCGTTGAAAGACATTAATTTCATCAAAAAAGTTTTTGGCATTCAGTCTATATTATTATAAGTTTACCGAAGAATTTTTTTTTTTGACGATTTGGCTTCGAGTAAAAGGCGAACGACACACTCCATCAAAGAGTGAATTAATGAAAAGAAGCCTAATTACATCTGTCAATCAAATTGTTAGAAACTTAATTTGCATGCGAGCGAATGAAATTTGTTGATGACGGCTAACCAATAACTTATCATCAAATATATTTTTTACGAAAAAGGTAAGAAACTTTTTAAAACTAATTAAGGTTTAATTTTTTTTTTTTGCTTTCAGTATAAATTTTCATAAAGGAAAAAGTTTTTCTCCTCTAATTGAATAAGTGATGGCTTTTTATGACGACCGAAAATATATTTTGTCTCATATAAGACACTCATTCATTACTTG
>JAQIWZ010001148.1:0-13308 GCA_034697245.1 Malaconothrus monodactylus
GCTTTGCTTTTATAAAATATTCCGATTGGGATGAAAAAAATTGAATGCATGCGTTTGAATGAAAGGTCTCTCTCTCTCTCTCTCTCTTTCCCTATTTTGTGCTCTCCCTCTCGTTGGATCTGTAAAGCTATGGACTATATTATATTATAGCTCATACTATTAGGATTTCCTATTTTGTGACTCATGAGAGCTGAAAATCAATTGAAGAGAGAGACGAACCAAACGAAAGTGATGTTATGTATGCAGCTGTGCATCACTTGAACCAACTATCAAAACAAAAGTTTGTTTGTATTGAGATAATATTTGATGGTTTTTATTGTTCTTCAAAATGATTTTCAGAACGAATTTTGTCACTTATCAGTATTACTATTACTATTATTACTTATCTTTTTCGTAGTAATTTGTAATCATTATCTCCTACTCGTAAAACTTCCTCTAAGATTTCAATTCAATTCATCTTAAGAACACTAAATTGAATTATTTTCAATTTAAAAAAAGAAAAAAAGATTTTGTTTAACTTTAATTTTGCTTTACGTTTAAGAAGTAGTTTCGAAAATAATAAGTTTTGAATTAGAGTATTATTTGAAAGCTGTTATCTCTTTATAGCTCAAGCATTTGTTTTCATTATATATATTGGTTGCTTATAATGTTGATGATATCATAACTGCTTAAAGCAACAAATTTCACTGTAAACCAATTGGTATGCAATAGTTTTGTGCATAAATCAACAAAACATGTTCCTATCAAAGACCTATCTTTGGTTCCTATAATATGTTAAACCGCTCGAAGCGTTTTTCAATAGCATTGAATTATAAGCATTCAAGTTATAACTTATAAGTTCTAAACTGAAACTCAATTATAAAGCAAAGCAAGTGAGCAGCACATGAGCGCAATAACCCTCTGAAATTTTACGCCTACTAAATATTAAGCTTTAGTTTTAGTTTTTGTCTTCAATTATATAAGAAAAGTGTGTATTCGGCAAATGTTAACTTTTGGAAAAGTTGAAAAATTGTATTTATAGTCGAATATAATGGCCTGACATATATCGCGCACCCCATGCCCTTAACATCTGCTATAAGAGATTCATTGGTGAGATAAATTGTGCTCACGTTTGACATCAAGGCTATATGTTTGAAGAGTCGAGAGTCCGGATACTCAACAAAAAATTGCCGAGTTTTACACTAAAAATGCTTGTTCTATACCTATGTTCAAGTTTGAAGTGATCTTTAACAGTCTTCTATGTGTTTACATAATTGACTTCTAGTACTCTCTCAGAATCAAAAACCAGTCAAATTCTGTGTATTAATAGATTCGAAAATCGTTTATTTAATATTAGTTCTAAACTTATTGTAGCGAACATTATGACTGAATGTTTTTCATATTTGAGTTTATTTTAGAGCTATTCGAGTTTCAATCTATGCCTTTATTACTCGCAATAGAAATATAATAATTTAGTGAATCAACCATTGCTGGAGTTCAACATCTATTTATTGATTAAAGACATTTGTATTTGTTGCCAACGATGCAAAACAAATTCGTTGCCTACTCTTTACAGTACTTTCTCTAATTTTTCTTGTATAGAGTCTGTAGTGTTTTGTTACTATTATTGAGTACTACACAGAACAGAGTATATAAGCTATCATTAAAAATAGCATATCCTATAAGTACTGCACAGTTCTATAATGGAGATCAATGAGGAGAACACAAATCTTGTCCATACAATATGAATAAATGTTAAAAGGGGTGCTTTTCTTTATATCCCTTTTGCTAATTAACTCTCAAGAAGAGAGGTTACAAACATTCATATAATGGAGAGTTATGTACTGCAGAACACATTAGTTCTATTCACTGATTCGCCACATGTGTATGTTTTCAGCTCATAGAATACGATTAAGTTTCTTCTTTAAAATCTTTTAAGAGTTTCCGCTCCTTTGAGTTAAGCATTTTTCGTGATGTTCAGAGCAAACACTTTTTAGTTGAAGAGAGAGTGAGAATTAAACTTTTGTGTTTGTACTCTATGTTCTCGTTAAGACAGTCAAGACAGAGGGGAAACACTCAAAATAAATAGACATTAGTATAAGACTTGAGTTTGAAGAACTTATTTATATGTTGGTCACTAACTAACTAATAGCTAAAAGAGAATAATAAAAGTTTTACATGTTCTCTATAAGTGGATGAGAACGCGTAAAAGTAATAGAGAGAACCTCTAAAATTCAGTCTAAACGTCAATAACTTATTCACAATGCAGTGAATGCAAAAACTATAGTAACTATAGTTCTTATAGTTCTTACATGTTGTAAGTTTAGTACTTAAAGGCCAGTTCTCTTGAGGTCTGTTATAGGCGTGGTTTTTGCCATGTAAGTGATGTTTCCAATGATGGACTCTTTCAAGAACCCCTTATATGAACAGTCAAACTAACCAAAACTCTATTGGTATGCGATTCAGTTGCTTTAGATTTGGCCTGTATTGTAAATTGACTATAACTTTAAGGTTTTCAAATATGTCTCAGCCTTACTATAACTATTCAGTCTATTCACTATAAAGAGCCTAAACTAGAGAGAGAGAGAAAGAGAGGCACAAACAAGCTTTAGAGTTCATCATTTTCTTTTAAGTTTCATTGGAATAACAGCGGGCGGCCTCACAGCAATTTTTATGCTCTCTAAAAGAAAGGGAGGATGAGGGCTGTGAGGGCTCACAACTTCTCAATGTTAACCTCAGGCAAAATACCTAGACTTAGACGGAACAAACTCATTGCTGATTATAGTGGGATTTGTGGGATGGAATCGCAATCATACCTCTCACTATCAAATCTGAATCTACCAGTTCTCCAACTTTTCTGATTTCGCGCACTTTTACACTATTCTTATGAATTCATAATTTATTTTTATTAGATTATAAAATAATTTCGCATTTTTTTCTTCTTCTGAATTTAATCCAATTTCAACTAAATCTTGAGTCATATGTTTGAGTAAAATAAATAGACACTAACGAACTGTTTGTTAATTTGTAAATGTTTTTAAAAAGAAAGAATATTTTCTTACAAGTGTTTATAAAAAAGTGCAGTCAAGACCCCTCCTGACCAACAGACCTGAGTTGAGGAGTGTTGGTATGGGGAGAGACTTGCGTTCTTTCTATAACTACTGCTGAGTTAACTTACAAGCCATTTAGGCTACGATTTCATTCCCAATTAAAAATGCTGTAAAATAACATTCTATGCTTTTGTTTGCAGCTAATCAAATCGAGCCCAGCCCTAGCACTGATGAGATCCCTATTAGCACTTTTGCTGATCTACCGATTGATACACCACAAAATGTTACACTTGAATCTGCCAGTTCTACCAGTATTATAGTTCGTTGGGAACCTCCGCCTAAAGATCCACAAAATGGTATTATTACTGGTTATAGAATTAGATATAAAGTTAAAGGCAATAATAAAAAAGTTGAGACCATAACCACTGACGGAAATCGACGTTTATATGAATTGACAAACTTAGACAAAGGCGTTACATATAATGTTAAGATATCAGCTCTTTCTGTAAATGGTAGCGGACCTGCAACTGAATGGATGTCTGTCGAAACATTTTCCAACGATCTCGACGAGACTCAAGTTCCAGATAAACCCAATAGTCTTAGAGCCAAACCAAATGCAAACACAATATATGTGAATTGGACGCCACCAAAAAATCAAAACATTATCATTAGAGGCTATACTATTGGTTGGGGCGTAGGTTTTCCTGATGTTTACACTAAAGTACTTGACGGAAAACAGAGATCTTTTACAATTGACAATTTGCAGTCATCTTCAGAATATGTCATAAGTCTTCGTGCATTCAATCAAGTCGGTGACGGACAACCCATTTATGAGACGGTCAAGACTCTAATAGAATCAACACCTGAACCACAGCTACCAATGTTGCCTCCTGTCGGACTTAAAGCTATTGTTTTGTCGTCTACTACTATTATACTGTACTGGACGGACACAACACTGCCTCGCAATCAATTGGTCACTGATAATAGGCGTTATTTAGTGCGATACACGAGTAATATTCACTCAAATAATCCGAAATTCCGCTATTTTAACACAACTGACTTGAATAGTATGATTGACGACCTAAAGCCTAATACACAATATGAGTTTGCCGTCAAAGTTGTCAAAAATAGAAGAGAAAGCACTTGGAGTATGAGTGTTCTCAATACAACCCAAGAAGCGGCTCCATCTTCGCCACCGAGAGATTTGACAGTAGTTCCTTCAACTAATGATGACCCAACTCTCATTAATCTTCATTGGCAGCCACCGAAACAACCAAACGGACAAATTACTGGTTATGTCATATTCTATACAACTGATAACACACAACGAGATCGCGATTGGGTCGTAGAAGGAGTTATTGGCGATAAAATGACAACTATTCTCAAGGGATTATTACCTGATTCTACCTACTATTTTAAGATACAGGCCAGAAATAATAAAGGTTATGGACCACTATCTGCCGAAGTGTCATTCAAAACATTGCCGGGTAAACATTCTAATCATTTCTTGCTTTTCTTATCCAAATATTAGATTATTTGTGTTTATTTAGGAGAAATTACTTGCACAAATATTATTATTTTTTTATTTGTTTTGGGCATGACTTTAATTTGAGCACTATTTTTCAATTTGTTTGCATGAATCGGCTTTTTGGTTATATTGTTCAGCTTTACCCGATTCTCACGGAACTAATAGTTATTATGGTATGTTTTTGAAAGCCATAATATGTTTGCACATTAATTATTTACTTATAATTGATTAGTGCTTTTCTTGATTGAAATATTGCAGATGGACGTAATATATCAACGAATACATTGTACATAATCATTGCGGTGATATCTGGAATTTCATTTTTGCTGTTGATAGTTGTCGGCACTTTGCTCTGTCGATCGCGAAATACTGCTTCAGGCGGTTATATGAGCGCTATGCGAAAGCCGAAAGGCTATATCGCGGCTGCAACAAGTCCTGCAGGAAAGTTAGGCTCTTCTACTGGAAAAGGGAAAGGCAGCAGTCGAGAGCTTAAACCTCCAGATTTATGGATTCATCACAACGAACACTTAGAAATGAAGGCAATTGATAAAAGTCTTACAAATGATACCATGACTGTTACACCCATTCAAAGGAATTCGCAAGAAATCAATACTGATATGATTGAAAAAAGCAAAAAGACGACATCGACTTATGGCGATTCGCTTTACGATGACATCAATAAAGATATTCACAAAAGAGCTTCTTCTCCAATAGAAACTAATGCCAGTTTAGTGAGCGGCACATCAACTGCTCGTAAGACAGTTCGCGCCAAACCTATTATGATACCGGTTGAGCAAACATTGCTATCTAATGGGACTATAAGTATGGAGCCCTCCACCGGACTATCGCGACCTCTTTATCCTCGAACCCAATTCAATATTCCTCGCGCACACGTCACACTCGATTCTTTAGATAATAATACAGTTCTGAGTGGATCACATCATTTGCATCATTTGTACGATCCGGTGGCCTCTCCTTCACTACATATGGGTCTGAATGCGTCTCCACTCGCAAATGGCCAACAAATGCCTTCTAATTCCTTATATTCATCAAATGGTCCGTCATCTCAAGTCATTCCAAACACTACCACTAGTCCTGCTATAAGCTATAGCATAGGTAAAAGACAGTCCGGGCATCCATTAAAGAGCTTTAGCGTACCCGCACCTCCACCGCCACCTTTAAATACTCCGCCAACAAGTGGAACACCTCATAATGGTTTGAATTTTAACAATTATATTTTAATAATAAATCTAATTTGAATATTATTTATGATTTAATTAGTAGTTAGACCTCAACTTATATCGAGTCCACATAAGAAAATAACTCCAGGAAATAATGTTTCCTCTGGTATTAATACATCTCTTTCGCATAAATCTATTCATTCAGTTTCTCCGTCTACTCGAGGACCAGATTCTCTAAAAAAAGAAGAACTTTCTGTAAGAAATTAATATTAATTTAATTGAAAATTTGTTCACCTTAAATGCTTCCGTTTTGTATATTTGTAGTCTTCTTTTAGTACCGAAGAACTCAACCAAGAAATGGCAAACTTAGATGTTTTAATGAAAGACTTGAATGCGATTACAGCGTCTGAATTCGAGTGCTGAACATTTTGTTGATTATTTTTAGCTCAATATTATTTTAATTCATTAGTATTAATGTATAAAAAACAAAAAATCAAATCGTTTTATAACTAATTTTAGGAGTTTTTAATTTTACTCGAATCTCATGTTTGTTTATATTATGTTTTGGTTCATTTGTAAATTTAATAGATTTTTTATATTATATTATTTTGACATTGTTTTCAAGTGTGAATGAAACAAATTTTTATAAAACAAAACGAAGCATAAAAGTCAACAATTTATACAAAAATAAGTTATTTGATGTAAAAATTAAGTTATAAAATGTTGTGCCAATTGTGCTAATAAGCAGCTAATGGTTTGGTATCTAATCCTAACCATCAAATCTCACTTAAAATGCATCAGTATTTGTAGTTAAATGTATTATTATTATTATTATTATAATTATAATAATCTAGTATTGACTCGACTTAATCATAATTATATGTAATTAACTGAAAACTTTTATATGTAATTAATTGAAAACTCTTTCGGTGTTGTGATTATGATTAGTGCCATTTCTTAAATCTTGTCAAAACATATTTATTAATTCAAATCTACTTAATTTAAAACAATTTTGTAGTTTTCATGTTTTTTACATTCATTTGTACAGAACTTAATCACACATTAATCTTCAAAATAAATTTCTTAAATATCAAAGTTTTACTTAAGACTATCTTTTCTTTTTTGATAAACTCTTTGCTATTCATTAATTTATTTGATTGTCTAATATTGGACTCAATGCTTATTCTCATCAAATCAATCATTTGCTAAAATTGGATCTTATTGTCAATCGATTTGAATTTAGAGAAAAATTAATGAATTTGAAAATAACATAAAATTTATAAAGTTTTAAATGAATGAATGGTTTGCTTCACATCAATATTTGTTAAGTTGTAAAATATTTGTTGAATCAAAACTTTAGAGTCAAAGATATCTGTGTTTAGAGTTTTATCAAAAGTGATGACATCTATGAGTGAATTGATAGTAAAATAAGAGCTCTTTTTTGTAATGAATGCCATTTTCTTCCTTTTCTGCTTTCTATATGAAGGCATTCGACACGTGTTTAAATAGTCTCGATTTTGATAATCATTAAAATGGTATTAAATTAAATTAATTATAATTTTTTTCATTTTTAGATTTATTATTCGAATGTCTTTTAAGTTAAACAATAATAAAAATATGCTTTTAATGAGTATTTAATTATAATTTAAGACTCAATTTATTTATTATTGTCTTAATTGTTATCTTATTTAATGTTATTTTAAATTAATTTTTATTAATGATTCAAATAATTAATGAATTTTTTGACAATTGTTTCGAATAGACAACAGCGGCGTATCGCCCGTTAGTTAGTGTTTACACCGATAAGAGCGAGTCGTCGGGCGTTTCGGTCAAACTTCCGGCAGTATTTCGAGCGCCCATTCGTACGGATGTCGTAAACTTCGTTCACACAAACATTCGGAAGAATAAGAGACATCCGTATGCGGTCTCTCGTGAAGCAGGTCGACAATTATTTCTTAATTTCTATTAATTTAATTTTGTATTTAATGATGAGCTAAGCTTTTGGTCCGTGTTTATGATTGCCATCAATTGGTTGTGATCTTATCTCAAAAGCGCTGAATTTAACTTCAAATTAAACTTTTGATAGAAATATAGTGCCAATTATTTAATAAATATCTAATATTTCAGGACACCAAACAAGTGCCGAGTCGTGGGGAACGGGTCGAGCTGTGGCTCGTATTCCTCGAGTTCGTGGCGGCGGAACCCATCGTTCAGGTCAGGGCGCTTTCGGTAATATGTGTCGCGGCGGACGAATGTTTGCGCCGACCCGTACGTGGAGACGATGGCATCGAAGAGTGAATCGCAATCAGCGCAGATATGCTATTGTTTCGGCAATCGCTGCCTCTGCTGTGCCCGCAATCGTCACGAGTAAAGGTATTTAGTTGTATAAAACTCTCTATTTCTCATCATTTTTGTTGATCTCTTAATATTAAATAACATGTGTTTAACTTTCAGGACATCTCATTCAAGAAGTGCCAGAATTTCCTTTAGTTGTTTCGGACAAAATCCAAGAATACAACAAAACAAAACAAGCCGTTCAGTTCTTGAGAAAAATTAAAGCCTGGAATGATATCGAAAAGGTTTATAAATCTAAGCGTTTTAGAGCTGGAAAGGGAAAAATGAGAAATAGACGACGCATTCAACGTCTCGGACCTGTTATTGTTTATGGAAACGATTCCGGTCTCACTAAAGCTTTTCGTAATATTCCTGGTATGGAAAGCATTTAATCTAAATTACGATTCAATTAATCTAATATTTTGTTGAATTCTTTATTAAGGCATTGAAACTTTGAACGTAGAAAAGCTTAATTTGTTGCGTTTGGCTCCGGGCGGACACGTCGGACGATTCGTTATTTGGACTGAAAGTGCGTTCAGAAAATTGGATGAATTGTACGGCACGTGGAGACAAGAGTCCAAATTGAAAAGACATTACAAGTGAGATATCTTTTCCTTGAATCTATTGATGAATTAAATTAATAATAAGTTATGTTTTGTATGATATGATAGTCTGCCTCAGCCCAAAATGGCTAACACCGACTTATCGCGTTTGATAAAGAGTGAAGAAATTCAAAAGGCTTTGAGACCAAGAATGTAAGTATTTATTAAACGAACTCTAATTTGAATCGAATTTAAAGCATAGATTTTAGTTAATGATGACTTACACTGGGCTATGAATTAAATGATTATTATAGTAAACAGTTCTGATTATAATTTATACTAATTTTGTGTTTTAGTTTCAATGAGTTATATGAATAAGTAATTCATATCTTATTTTGTATTTCAGAACTAAGATTAGTAGACGACAAGTCAAGAAGAATCCACTCAAGAATCCAGTGGTTATGCGTAAATTGAATCCTTACGCAGCGGTACTCAAAAAATATGCCCGCATTACGAATGAACGCAGAAGACTTGCCAGAGATGTGCTCCGAAAGAGACGTCGCGGAGTAAAGGTTGACGAGAAAGAAGTGAAAAAGGCTGCTGTCACTCTAGGCGTCAAAGTGAGAAAATACAAACAATATAAAGCAGAGATTGAGAAAAAGAAAGCAAACCTTAAAGCGATTCGCGACAAAGTAGCCAACGCTAAAGCAAAAAGAGCGGAAAAGGCAAAAAAATAGATTAATTTTCTAAAGGTTGTAATCAAATCATTGGGAATTTAAAGTTCGAATAAAATTTTTGGATAATTATATTAATTGACTTAAATTTATTTAATATAAAATGATTGCCTACAAAGTAGGATAAAAGACAATAGATTTTATTCTTGACTATACAGTATTTATAAATGAACTTAACTATAGTATAAACAAATTATTTAAAAACCAAATAACAACTGATAAATATATATATATTTATATTATCGATAATAAGGTTATTATACGAATACCTGTTGTTTAAACTTGTAATTAATGATAACCTCATACCAAACACATGATATGTTTAGCTTTAATTATTGTGTATATTGTCATGTTTTAAAGCGTCAACAAATAGGTAAGTAGTTATCAATTATCAACAAAAATGCGTCAAAAATGAGTTATTGCAACCTTTAAAAGAGTAAATAATTCATAACTCAAAAATTTCGTCTTGAGTTCTTTCGAGTCTTTTTATCGAAGATTTCACTTTTCTTCCGCTCGTCATCATTACTATAGGTTGAGAAAAATCTGTTTGAATATCATTTAGAGAAGAAGAGGAAGTAGCAGAATGTGGTCGAGAAGTACTGCTATGATGTCTTCTAAGACCAGAACGGTGCGAGGAGTGATGAGCTCGAAACAAGTCATCGTCAGAGTGCGTACCACTCATTCGATTTTGTTGCATAACTTTGACTTTATCTTTAGATTTAGCGATCGAACTATCGATTCTTATGAGAAAATCAGCTGCACTTTCGTCTTCTCTTTCATTGGTTTCATGATTATCTAAATTATTTGACTGTTGATGACTAGGGACTAAAAGGGAAGCCATTTTAAAGCCATTCTTTAATCTTGATTCATATCTATTGATTTGGTTCGACTCGTCTTCCAGAGGAATGTCATCGCTCTCTAAACTTGAATTATTAGCTGTTATTGAAGAATGTGAGCCATTCTTGTGCTCACAATTTTTAGGACTTGTTGTCAATGAACTCGAATTACTTGAGGAATAAAGTGATGACTCTATTATTGTTTCGTCCATTGGTTGAGGAATATTTAGATTAGTTCTTGATCTTAGGGCCAAATTATCACTAGACCACAAATTATTCGCCCTTTTTATTTGTTCCATCTTTTAATTCAATTAATTATCAAATAATTAATTATTAATTGGAATTTAAATCAAAGACTTAATGAAAGACTTAATAAAAGACTAAATCAAAGACTTAATTAAAGACTTAATTAAAGACTTGATGAAAGACCTAATGAAAGACTTACAGAGCATTGGTATCTGAGGGCCAACCCCTGCAAAGTATCCGTCGGTTGGACCAAATGTATTATATATTTATAGTTTTGCATCTTTTTATGGTTATCACCAGTACTTCCATAACTACCATATTTTACGTGAAATCTCATTGAATTTTTTAGTGACTGAGTCTCAGAATCGGTCAAACTTTGATCAACAAAAGCAGTCGAATCATCGAAACGAGACATTGAGTCAAGTATTACATTAAAGTCTCAATAAATTTAAACTCTGACACACTTTAAAGTGTCTGACGATTGCATTAATCGCTTTTTACAATCAAAACAAAAGTATAGATAAGAAACACTCAAAACATGAATAAACCTAAATTTTATGCTTTTTTCGCCCTCTCGCGAGTCAACCAAATATTTTTAAACTTTTTTTTTTTAATAAAATTTAAGTTTTACTTAAGATTTTCTTATCACTAAAAACATATTTCGGTTATCAATAGTTATCTCTAAAAAACAAATATTTTAATATAAAATGGGTCCAAATATGGATCTCTAATAGAGATTCTCTATTGACATAAACGATAAGTTTGATTAAAATAACAACTAATAGAACCCATAGAGAACTTATGTGCAAATCAAGAGATGAGGCGATAAAATATATGCTTAACTTTCATTAATCAATGACTAATGAGAGGCGCAATGGATTTTGTTTATTCTATCGATTTCTTAATTAAACAAAATTTTTCTGATAATAAATCGATAATGCATTCAATCATACACTTTACATAATCTTTACATATTTTAGGGTTTACTCATCAACTCATCTGTTCATCAATTTTATTAATTTCTAAAATATTTTAGTTTTTTTTTCTCATTACCTCTCAAGGGATTGACAGGTTTTGAGATCAATTGTTTCAAAAGAACTTATGACATAAAGTTTCAAATACTTCTTTATTATAAAATGTTTAATAAAGTTTAATAAAATTTAATAAAGTTTAACAAACTTTAAGTTCTTATAGTTTGAGAATTGAATTTCAATTTTCAAACCAGACTTTCAAATATTTCGACATTTTATTAAATTCTAGATATTTATTGAATTCTTAATATTAATTAAATGATAATTATTAATGATATTAATTGTATTTAATTTAAATCAAATCAATTGAAATAACAATTGAAATGAGTTTTGACGCAAACCAAAGACATAGTTTATGAATGAATTATAATTTAAAAAACACTAAACTTATGGTTCACTGAAAGCAATCATTTTTTCAATTATTTTGTTATACATTAATAAATTAATTAATTGAATAATAATTTTTTAATGACTCTAATTATTGTTAATATAATAGTGAATAATTGAATTAATAATAAATCAAAAATGAGTTATCAATTGTATAGAAACACAACATTAGGCCATACATTACAGGAAACTCTCGACGAATTCGTTCAGGTTTTCAATCATTTATTTATATATTTATATTCATTTAATTTTTAATTCATTTTTAATCAAATTAATTTAAATTAACAACTATTTTATTAATATTTTTATGAAAAGTCGGGCCAAATAAGTCCTCAATTGGCGCTTAAAGTTCTTTTACAATTCGATCGCGTGATTAACATATCGTTAGCACAAAGAGTCAAAACTAGACTTTCATTTAAGGTATTCTTTACTATTAATTAACTTATCATTTAATCAATTTTTAACTAATTATTTTATTTGTTTGTCAAAAGGCCGGACACCTCAAGACTTATAGATTTTGCGATAATGTTTGGACTTTTGTTCTAAAAGACGTTGAGTTCAGAGAAGTTCAAGAGTTGGTTAAAGCGGAAAAAGTCAAAATCGTTGCCTGCGATGGAAAAAGTTCTCAATCCCGAGAAGATAGGGATTAAACATATTTTCATTGTTTTAAATCATAATTATTATCATTTTTTTCAATTATGTAATAAAAGTCTCTTATCATAACAAATAATTGTGTCGTTTAAAGCATTGCATAAATTTATGTAAATCTACTTTTAATTAAACTTATTATTAATAAATTAAATTCATTGAAAAATAACAAATGTTGTCATGAAATGAATATTTTATTTGTAAAATATGACAATATTTGATTTACTATAAAGACAAAAATTAAATGCAATCAACTTTTGAATTAAACATTTTGAAGTGATTTTAACTTTAGTTTTAATAGATTTGAAAAGTCATAAAAAGCTATGTTTTAAATGGACTTCAATGGGTTCTAAAGTTTTCAATTGTTTTCAATTTCAAAACTTATATCAAATATTAATTCTCATCAAATTTTTTGCATAAAAATGAGAAGAAAAAAAATTTCTTTTATCAAAAAGTGTTAAGTTTCTTAAGACAATATTGTATAGAGAAATACATAAAACTGAAATCAGTGCTGACATCAAATCAGAAGTATTTAAAAGTAATTTGAAATATCGCTGCAGTCATTGCATTCTCAATGGAAATAATAGTTTATAAGAAATGGCGACCAATAGTAGTGAGCATGAAAACAAATACATATCTAATCAAAATCAAAGAAAATTATGTGAACTGAGAGTCTTTGAATTGAAAAGTGAATTACAAAAGAGAAAAGAAGACACGACAGGAAATAAACCGTTACTCGTCAGTCGTCTCTCAAATGTATGTCTTTTTATTAATTATTTAATTGAGACTAAGATTAGAATCAATACTATTAG
>JAQIWZ010001149.1:0-13306 GCA_034697245.1 Malaconothrus monodactylus
TACTCAACAATAGAGGTTAAGTAAATGAGAGATCACAACTATTTTCATTAATATAAAAAATCTTTTGCTCAATTACAAACTAAAATCTCTATTTATCCCTATTTATAGGTTACTATTTTTAACTTTATTCCACGTATAAATAATTAAAGACTACTCATTTATTTCTTTGTGCAAGATTTCAACAGGACTTTCTGAAAGAACTTCATTAATATTCTTGAGAATAAAACATGAATTCAAATTATGAGTTTGAATAATATTTTCTGCATCATAAATGAAAAGTCACTTTGATTAAGTTTTTTACGTGGATATTATTGAAACGAATATTACTTTCATTTTAAAATGAGAGTTGAGAGATATTGAAAATATTTTTAAATTTGAAAATCTCAATTTGAAATAAAAAAAACGTCAGTCGATTTCTGTAGAAATCAATTGTGTTTGATTTTAATTTCCTGAGTTGTTTGCAGATAAAAGTGTGACATTCGCTGAGCAACTAATGAGTCTTATGTTAGCTGTGCTGAGCTGTAAGAATAGAAATAGCGTATAAATAATGTACGAGTATAGTAGAAAAGTCTTATTTTTCGCATCTTATTACTCGTTAAGGATGTGCTCATTTTGACATTTTTCCACTTATATAATTGGGAAAAGAATTCAAATTAATTAAATTCATTCAAAAACATTTTTGTAGAGAAAATTAAATGCAATTCAAAACTAAACACTCATTTCTATCGTAACAACGAATTACTATAAGTTACAACTTATATATTAAATGAAAAAAATAAAAACTTGGTTCAAATGTTTCAAATTTTTATGAAATATGAAGAAATAAAATTTTTAAACTGTGAAACAAATCGATTTTATTCATTCTAAAAGTTTAAAGTTGAGTTCATTCAAAAGAAATGAAAATATTTCAATTTGAAGCGCTTTTGTGAGAAATATTTGAAAACTTTTTGAACTTTTTTCTTCTCACTTAATAATCTGACTTTTCTGAGTATTTTACAAGTTATTCAAAGGTATAGAATATGCAATAAGTAATTCACTAAAATGTATTGCATAGAGTTATCCTAACTTTTACAATCTTTTCACATTTTAAAGACATTCAGATAATAAGCACGTGGAAAATAAGCGCTTATTAAATGACTTATTTGATTTTTTTTATCAGTCCATGTTCAAAGTTTTGGTTTGTGCTGATCAATAACAACAACTCTTATCAAAGTTTTGATGATTACTTTCTGGAATAAATGAAAAATGCATTTAAAAATGAAAGGAATGGAATAGTGCACTATCACTAGTAATATAGAAATTGCATATTTTACGATTTTCCAGTTAACAAATATTACGTAAGCCATCAAAGTTAGCATTAAATTCGTTGAACCGAATTTTTACAATTATCTCTCAAAATAGCTTTAAAACCATATTCGTTATTATTCGATGTTTTTTAATTAAAAATACAATTGAGCCCAAAGAATATTAAATATACAATTTTAAATTTATAGCAATCTATATATATTAATATTTTCTAATAGAAACAATTTTGGAATTTTATTGCGATCGTATGTGAAATGTCAATCCAAAGGTTATGTCCATATGTTGACTTTTCTTAACTAATAAAGAAGTCAATATGAACACGAACTCCATTCAAACTCCATTAAACATTTATCACAAATTCATTTTTGGGCAATATTTATATCGTTTGAAACTGTCCTCAATTTTAATGATTGCAAACATGAATCTAAAACATAAAACACTGAAATCCAATTTACTGCTCGTTTTTACTGATACTTCAGGAATTTATTATATGAGTTAAAATGTTGTGTTAAATGACTTAAAAGTTTTATAACAAACTAAGCATTTACTCCATAAGGCAAACGCTCTAATTCACAATTTAGAAGAACTAATCGCTTTTTTATTCTCTTAAACAAGAGTTTCAACTTCTTCTTATTTAGTTTAAAATTATGTAAATTTGAAGCGAGAAACAAAAAAATTCTCATAAACGTGATAAATGAAAATTGCGACTCACCTAATGTTCACTCGAGAATTTATTTTAAAGGTTAAGCTATTTATTACTTATTCAATTATTTTGAATATCATATTTCAAGGAAGTTATCAAAATTAAAGGTCATCATTCATAGAGCAAGAGCGAAATCAATCTTCAACATTACACTACCTTTACATTAATTGAAATTTGATAAGCTAATCAATCAATCCAAACTTTCGGTCATTATTAATCTCAACAAATGGTTTACTAACCCATTTATTCGAACATTTTATGGAAATTTATAACTTATGAATCATAAGTAACAGGGCTTTTTACAAACAATATTAAGAAGAAGTCACTTTTAACTTGAGTACTGTTTTTAAATGTAAAATACTGAACAATTCTAATACAATTTTTATATCGTATCAGTAATTATTGATTTATATTGTGTTCAATTTATTTAATATAATACTATTGCATAAACATAACAATAAACAAATTGAAGCTAAACTTAGTCTGAATTTTTTGTGACTCTAATGGTTTTTAAAGAATGAATTTAAGCTTCTTATCAAAAAAAGAGTTTTTTCAAAAATCTACATGAATTGTATCGCATTTGGTTCAGAAATTCTATTTTTAATTTATAAAAGTTCTTATTTTTAGACCGCACTCAACTCTCTAGATAAACAACCTTTCAATAGATTTAATAATAGTAAACATTGAAATTATCCAAATTCAAAAAGCTTCACAGCGAATAAACCGATAGTGTAATTCAACAAATAATAAAATTCGGAAATAAGTACAAGGATTGAGGATTGAATAGAGAAAAAAGAAGTGAATCTCGAAGAATTATTGTGTGACAAGTGTATTGTGCGCATAAAAGATACGATACCACAAATGTTACAACATTTCATAGACTATTCTATTAAGCATTCGTTCTTTGACTTACAGTACCCCTTATATTGAATAGAAGAACGATAATTGATTGATGAAAATATGTGCTAAAAGAAAAGATTATTCTTCATTCAGTTTAACCAACTTTTCCTTTTTGTTATAGTTATGAATGATAACTAATTGAAATATTTATTATTTGACCCAAAAAACTATTAAAATCCACAAATAAAAAGTATGTATAATCTTTTTTTCGAAACGGGATTCAGAAGATTGACAAAAATTAAAAGAATAAAAAGAGCTTATTATGATGTTGTGGTACGAATTTATGATCTTCTTATACAGCACTCAAATGTTTCTACTTTCAGTAAAATAACTTATTTTTATTTAGTCACATTTAAATGAATTATTAGAAGACTATTTAATGCTTAGTAAGAAAAAAGGAAAGAGTTCAATGTTCTCATATGAAATTCAAAAAATAACAATACTCTGGAATAGTAATCATAATTATCAAATACCATATTATTATAATAATAGTTATATTTGCATTTCAGTTAATAATAATTCAATTAATCGAGTTGATTGACACCAATTCGGTTATGTATTGTACAGAACATTAGGTTGACTTTATCTAAACATATCGTACATGCTTTTAATTTAGTGCAGAATATTCTGAACACTGAATAAATTTAATTTATATTGTCTCATACAGTACTAGTATTAGAAAGCACTATAATTTATTTGCTCAGAAAAGCTAAAATTGTTTATTCAATAAACATATTTTCAAAGTTTATTTTGTTCTTATGCATGGAATAGCAATGAGAACAAAAGATCTAATCTTTTCGATTGTATTTTATTGAAATTCAATTTTGATTGCCATAATTTTTATAGTGTAAATATGAGTGTCTTCACTCATCTTGGAATTAGTAATCCCACAGAATTCTATGAAAAAATGTAGGCTTTTGACTATGAATTAATGATTGGATGCGTTTAAACAAAGAATCGTTTGAGAAGACGATCATTTGTTTGACTAACTTTTTAAATTAAAGCACAAAATGCTTAAAGGCTATTTGTTTCAAATCTATGTTTGAGTAAAAAAAGAGTTCATTCATAATAAGGGCTCGACTAATAGATGGTATTTTCTACCGATTTCTAAACAAATTTAATAAATTTTCGATTAACTGATAAATCATTACTAATAAAAAATATAACTCAAAATTTTGACTAAAACACTAATGAATAACACTTTGAATTGTGTGAAATCCGAATCTTTGGAGATTTTTCTTACACAAAGTTCTCAAAGCATTTTGATTTGAGTCTGAACTGAAAACTTGATTAAATGTATGAAAGAAGATCATTAACTAGTGATAACTTGTTGCATAAAGTATTTAAGAATACCTCTTCTTCAATATAAATCATTCCTTAGGCATCAAGCATTCGGAGGCTTATGTTATTTATTATCATTATATGATTCATTTTTAAAAGCTGTTGATTCGGAAATAAATCTCGTTTCTCATTGATTGTGGAATTTTTCGATTACAGTTAGAAAATGAAAAAATTCAATCATTAAATTAGTTTTTATTGATTTGAGGACAAAATTGATAAAAGTTCTCCAAATGAAATAGTTTCAAACACTGATATTTGATAAACTGCAAATCAGTAAAAATGTCAAAGGGTTTATCAACTCTTATAACTTGAATTTTCATTTCCCTCTTATTAAGGGTCAAACACAAAGGACATCCGAACTTAATCGAGCCTCACTCCCACCCTAAGCCTATTATTCGTCCGATTCGCTTAATTAACTATCGTTAGGACGCACAAAATTCATTGACCCCCTTTTTGATTTCAAAGGATATGTAAATTGACTTAATTTCATATAAAAAGTTTTAAAAATGCCATTTAAGGACAAAACAAATGAAAAATTGACTAAAGGTTAGATACATATATTTCTTCGAAGACCTCCTCCAAAAATCATCATTTGTACAGAGGTCCAAATTCCAAAAACCCCTCCAGAAACCCATCTCCACTTTAATCCTATATTGAAGTGCCCTCCCCTTCAATTGTGCAAATGTGATTTGTGTTGGCTCTCTATATCAAAATTTTGTTAAGCTTTATTAATGCCTTTCAAAGTTATAATCAAATTGATTGACTCAAAATATTCGCATAGAAAATAAACCAAACAAGTATTAGAAGTATGTACTGTATCTCAAATATCTATATCAAACAAATTAATTATTCTCAAAAGATCTGAGACATTTATTTGCAATGATTCGTTTTGCGTGCTTTATATTTCACGCACAGGATTACAGAATTAAGTTTTACTACTAATATATTCTAGAATTTTTGATTCGGGAAGTTGACGTTGATCAGCAAAATATTGAAACTTATCTATAAAAATTAAATATTTCCGATTCTTCCGTTTGTGATAAAACAAATTTTTGTGAATTGTACTCATTTTCCTGTGATATTGACTTTCTATAGAATTTGAAAGAAAGGACCTTGTTTCTGTATTCACTTCAAATTTAACAAAATGTCAAATTATGTTAAAAGAGGAAAAATAGAATTATGCGTTCAAATCATAAAAAAAGATAATTATTAACAAACTAGAAAGAGAACCCATTCAACGAACGGGTAATAGAACATTTGCAATATAATACATAAGTAAAGCAGCCTCTTTTCGGAAATAATTTCTTTAAAAAATAAAGATATTATAATATATAGTGATTAAGTTTTTTGGCTTAAGCCCAAAAATGCCGAATTCCGAAAAATTCATTGGGCGTTCAGTAATACTTCGGATAAACCAAAAAATGGCAAAAATTTGAGAAAATTTTAACATTTTTTTAACGATGTGAAAGTTTTCATAGAAAATTATACAAATCTAATATTTTAATTTGATGTTACATAAACTTATCTCAACACTTCATTTGAGATATCATTTGAAAAAATTATTATTTTCTAATATTTTTAAATGCAACCAATAATTGTTCAATTATAAGAATTAAATATCTTTATTGTAAAGGCTTTTAAATTTAAGAATATGAACAAATTCGGCAAAATTATGTAGTTTTTTAATATAAACCGAATATTGACACTGAATCTAAAAAAATCCTTCGACTTATTGCTTACGCCCAATATTGCCGCCTAATTTGGTTCTCACAATACGCTGAAAAACTTAATTACTAAATATAGATTATTAATAATAATTATGAAAAACATATCAAATTAGAAATTGATACAAAAAGTTTCTTTTGGCAAATATTATGGAATTGTTTTAAAGTATAGCAGTTATATTGAAAAACTGATTCATTTCGTTCAAGTATCAATTTTGTTAATATCAGTTTTGTAACCCGAGGAAGAAATGATAGAATTTTGAAAAAAAATTCTGTTATCTTCGCTTCTTTTTAACAACTGTAAATTTATAGCGAGCTATTAACGGGCCGGGGGTTAAATCCGGTTTTTTCTTCAATGCCGAAAATTTGATATGTTTATAATTAGACTTTTTTTAATACAAAATATTGACACACATTTTACACAAACATTTAAAAAAAAGTTTCACAATTTATAAACAAGCGATCACTAAATTAATAAAATTTGATTTTTATAACGATAAATAAGCTAAACTTTCTCTTGAGTGAATATTTTGGATCCAGAACTGTATGTGCATTAAATAACTAACAAGATTTGTAAGATTTAATATCAAATTTCTCTAACCTACTTGACTAACAAAGAAAAAAAATAATCCAATTTATTGAAAGTATATCCTATTCTAACTTGTTTCTATCCTTATCTCTTATTCTTTTTCTGTTTTGTATGCAAGAGATATGCTATGATTTTTATTATTCATTTTAAATATTCAAAATATTTTAGGAAAGATTTGAATTCCAGAAAAATATAGAATAGTTAATTCAGATAATTAAATACTATAAATGGATCGAATATGAAAATATTTAGTCCCATTGGAATTAAGAATCTTTATTTATCGTATTTTCTGCGGGCAAATATTTTGTTGCAGAGATAATAATAAACTAAGTAATTGAGTTCTAACTACAACTGTATTGCATTAATATAATTCATTTGATACAATAAGAAAAAGTATCGATTTTTGCAAAATAAGTAATAATTGAAATATTTATTGATATTACAACTAAGTTTCTAATGATTTTAGTGACAATAACCACAAGATCTTATGAGATGGAAAAGTGTTTTTTATCATGATTTACAATTTAATGCTTTCCTGCGCAGAATATTGCACATCATAAGAAGTCACGCACTTAGGAAGTTGACTACAATGGCAATGGATTATTGAAAAAGCTCAATATCAAAGCTTATTTTATATAAAAGAAAATTATTCATTAAACGGAATAAAATTTCTTTAACATTTACTACATTTTTCGTCACGAAGAGAACTGAAAGATGATTTTGTACAGAGTATTCAAGATTTGACAGTGATTGCAAAGTTTCAAATCTGACAAAAGGATCGTTGTCTGAATCCAATCATTATAAGCTTCAACAGTGAAAAGAAAACAGAGAATTGACACTTAATTTATTTGTAAATAACAATATTTCTATACTATTCTACACTACTTTTAGAAATACTAAAATGTCACTCAAACACAAATAACTTTATCCGAATTTATTTTGCGATTAAAATTTGTATCAAATTTATTACATATTTATAGAAATTAGTGGTTATCTGACAATCTGAGAGAAGTGATGCTCAAATTGATTCAAAGTGATTGATCTGTTGACTACATTTAAAAGAAAACTTTTAGTTGTAAACACTTTTCTTTCTTTTTTTTTATAAATTTTTTCTGACGTAACAGATTTTCTAACTTAAGTATTAAACTTTAAGAATAGTGTCATTTTTTGTCTTATGAAATATATCAATAGAATCGCATCAATTGCAGCCCTTAAAGATCTACTCTTCAAGATTTTCAGTCCAAAGTTTCAAATAAAACTATTCTTTTTCGTTGACAGTCTTTGAAAGTAAAGATTAAAATTTAAAATCTATTCGAAAAAAGCCGAAACGAGTCAAATGAAATAAAAATAAGAAGTTCGCGTTTCTCGAAATAGTTTTTTGTATTCGTTATACTTATTGATGAATTCATAGTTAACAATCAAATAAGAATAAGATAATAAAAAAATAATAATGAGAAAAAAATTCAATTTTCTTATCAGTGAGTTAAGTGCCTGTTTGAACATAGAGTACAATATTGAATACTTGAATTACTTTGTCACACTTTGGCCTTAAGTGATTCTTTCAGTAGTACATTTAGAATATTACTCTTTTCCTGTTTTGTAAATCAGTCGGTTTTGTATTACTTCATTTCTTTTGAATTATCGAAATAAAGCATCAAATTTAGATAAACTTAATCAATTGAAATATTAATACCTGTAAGCTTAAGGTATTGACAGTTCAAATCTTATTATTAGCTTAGATTTAAACAAATTTTAATACTGAAATGATTAAATTTTTCCAAATAAGTGAGCAATTATTTCATTATACGATACAATAAACTTTTACAATCTCACTAACACTTCAATTGAGAACAGAATTTTAATTTTAACCACAAGTTTTCACTCAATATGTTGAACAACAGCTATAACACAGTACTGTATAAGATTACTGTTACTGTTTTAATGCAATTGTTACGCGTATACAAAATACTGATTAAAAAAATCTCAACTATAATGTCAAACATAAGTTAAAAGAGAGAAACAAAGTTGAAAAAGAATGAACATTGCAATGAAAGGGCATTTAAGGGTTGAAAACTTAATCAAATAAATGATTTAAAGACTTACACTTATTTTTTCTTTTGATTCAAACTTTTGATCAATAACAACAAGAATTTCGCACAAATAAATAATAAAATAATAATTTTTTTCTCAAAATTTCACTTCTGATTTAAAGGTAAAACTAAAACTTATTAACTAATAATACTAAACAAATCACAATAAGTCAATAGATTATTAGATAACAACTGCGCGAAGCAACAAGTTTTGAGAAACTAAACTTACATCAAACGGTGTATTCGACCACAAAATTGGACTATAATTGACGCTATATAAAAGAACTTCACAATAAAACGCCTTATTTGTAAACTTATGACAAAATCGAAGTATCTTTTAAAGTAGTGTAGATCTAATAGAGAGCGGAGTGAATGTGATCTTCTCTATATGTGTTGTGTGTATTTGTGTGTGTGTGTGAGTGGAGGTGCGGGTAAGTATGACGTATTGAAAACGAGAGACGCATCGGGATCACAACTGATGAATTAAAATATCGCATACCAGGAAATAGCTTTTATACCACAGGATAAAAATCTATAATAACTATTTATGTATTGTATCTCTTTCTTCATTTTTTTATGAGCTCACAATAAATTGGAGGCATTGCTAGAAAGAAATGTAATTTTCTCTGATGGGGTTAATCATGAATCATACACAATACATCTTTCACTATCGTTTGTTTCACGACTTGGGAATTCTTTTGACTTTATTGAAATGGTATTGTCATTGCATAGCATATCATTTTGTAGCATATAATATATGCTTTTCATAGGTTTTTCTAATCCAATTATCGTTCGTCTATTTTTTTCCCAATTTCGCCCCACAAAGAGGTGTAGGAAGACTTCAACTAGTCGTGCAAAACGTCATCACAACTCGACTCAATGCAAAAAAGAATTCGCAAAATATATTGATATCTTCACTTAAAAGGAACGAATTCACGTCAAGTGATTTCACTTTTATTGAATTCATTTAACAAAATCATTGATTCGAGATTTTTTATGTTTTCTAAGAATTTGAAAATAGTATTTTGCTTTCATTCAAACTTCTAAGCATTCAAAGAACATATTTACAAGATATTAATAATATTTTGAGAAATATCAACAACAAGTTGTTAATTGTAGTTTTAAATAAATCTCATTAATTGATCTTTTGATAGCATTCGATCAAAAAATAGTTTGACAAAAAAAACTAAGTTCTGATTTCAATTTAATTTTATCAACACTTGAAATTTGATATTTAAGATATTTTGAGATTCAACTCATGTTTCCACTATTTCGTGTGAATAAGAAACAATTCTAAACTCAATTTTATGTTAGGAGTAATTGTAAATAACTTCATGTTTGTTCACGTTTATGTAATAACAGAGCCTGAGTTAGCACTACATCTTGAGGGAGATTATCATCTTTTGGTTTTTTGTTTTTTAAATTTCTAAATTTTAGATTTCAAACATTTAAAGAACATTTTAATTCAAAATAAATTATTTCTTTTTTAAATTGAAGACTTGAGCCTCAATCAAATAATTCTATATTAATTGAGATTTGCTTAAACTCAATGCGCTCTTGGATGAAAAATCGTAACAACGGCACTGGCACTGGGAGGTAATGTGAGAATATAAAAAGAAATTATGATGAAATGAACTCTTCTTTAGAGATCGTGACGAGAAAATGAATTGGAAAGTTCGTTGATGCCTAGCTTTGACTCAAATAATTAAAGTTTATGAACACAATTTGTTGTTTGAGAGAAATAGAGTATAATTTGAAGGATAACTTTCATCAAATATGCCTAAACCCACTATAATTAAATCAATCAAAATCACTCCTAGTGTTAGTTATTTATATCTGGATAAGAAATTTTATGCGTCAAAATTAATAACCTTTGTATAAGGGATTGTTTACATAGTAATTAAATAACAATTGAAAAGTAAATTTTATTCTTCATTATTGATTTGAAAACTGAATTGATTGCCATAATTGATGAAATAACTGCTACAGTGGTAGTAATAAACTTACATTATCTACAGTATTGTGCGTTCATTTGGTTTCTTCTCTTATTTCATACTGAGGTGATATAAAACAATTAAATTGTGTTAACTTTCAATTTAATGGCCATTAATCCCGGAACACATAATTAAGCATTCGGATCAAAATCTTAGGATAGAGTTAACGGAAATAAAAACTGAAAGTAAAGTCTTAAGTGTAATGAAAAAAATACTACAGTATAGAAAACTACGCAATAAATCAAAAACTTCTCTTAAGTACAATTGTTATATTTATTTTAAATTATTTAAAAAACTAATTCATTTATTTATAAAGTTCTGTCAATCAATTTGACTTTAACTTTGAAATTATAGTATAAAATGTACAAAATAAATAAAATTGATATTTAAAGATAAGATATACTGAAGTGTATTACTTCTGCTCATCATTTTCATTGAAAGCTTTCAAAAATAAATCCTCTTTCACTAATAAAATGATGGAATTGATGACGAAATATTGAAATTGAAATTCTATTTTTGATTACCTAAATTCTAAGAACTGAATGATATTTGAGGAGTAAATTTTATTTCATTTATCGATTCGGGTGTAGTTCTCGACATTTTGAACATAAGCGATAAACTATTGAAAAGTTGAAATTGTATGTTAAAGTGAAAGAGTTTGTGAAAGAATAATAACAAGTAGAAAAGGCATATTTATTGAGTTCGTATACTTATCAAAATTGATTAATTAGTTATGAGTCTTAATGACATATAGGTTGAGGAAAATTACAATTTAAAGATCTTACTATTGAAGATAAAATGAATTTAAAGGAATTTGAAATAAAAAAAGTTGAAGGAATAAGAAAAATTTCAACAAATCTAATCAATTAAAATGTGTTATTAATTATTAAATTGCTATGAATGTCTAGAATCTGTGAAGTAATTATTAATTACTTTCCATTTGTTGATTCATTCAACTCATTGGCAAACTTTTATTGATAACAAGACTAGTGTTCAAGAATGAGAGAAATAAAACTTTGATACCATTACAAATGTCTTAAAATCTCGAAATTATTAATAAATCAATAAATTGTTTTGTGATTTAATCACATTTTTGTGAAAAAAACTTTTTATTTAAAAAATTGTAAACTTGCAACACTTTTAATGGAGACAAATGTAAATCTCTTGAAATTCCATTTGTTGCGAACGCATTTAAGCGAAAATATAAAGTTATTATCTGACATATAAGGGATAATTCTTCTTTGCTTAAAGCATTGCTGTCAAAAGCAGTTTACATTATAGATATTGTTCACATACTCTTACGTTAATTGAAATTGAACTCAAGCTGAGGTGACTTACCGCAAATTGAACACAAACTATAGTAAACTTACAATATATTGGAAATGATAGCTTACGCACAAAAAATTTTATAAATAATTATTATTACTAAACTCCTACGGCTATTAATATAATTAATTTAATTAAAATTATTACGAATTATTGTATTTTTGAAATGATAATGAAATTTATTGAATTAATAATGATTATTGCTTTCCATTTGAAGTAATTAATTCAAAAGAATAATAGTTTTATAATTATTATTAATCATATTAAACAATTATTTTTAAAGAATATTTAGAGTCTATAAAATGGATTTTTAAAACAAGAATCATTGTTACAGAAGTATTAAACGAGAAATCATACAAAAAGATGTTTTCATTTCAATACTTTTAAAATTGAAAAAATATGAATCATTTGATGAATTTTTTCCAAAATTTTCAAAAAATAAGTCTTCGAAAATTTCCAAATATATAATTAGTGTTCAAAGAAGACATGAATGAAAATTTGAGAATCTTTTTATTAAAAAAGAAGAAATTCTTTTAAGGAGTATACATTCATAAAGAATTAAACTTATGATTAGCACAAATAGTAAACTTATTTCGAAATCTAAAACCAAATCTTTTTTCTTTGAGAGTAAGTCTTTTTGTTCATTTATTTATTTGAAAGAATTTTATTTTATTCTTATTCCATTCATATTTACTTTTATAGACTTTTTTGATATAATAATATCTTAAAAGCTTAAGAAGAAGTATTTATGTAATAATAAATCGTCATCTGAAGAATAACTTTTTGGAAACATACAGAATATTCTGTATATTTGTTTAAGTGAAGTTATTTTTAGTATTTCTTAAGTTAACTTTAGTCTCGCAATAAAAATCTAGTTCTAAGTTAATTTTGAACAATTTATTATTAAAATGTAAATTTATTTTCATAATATAAAACTAAATGACAAATGTTTGAGAAAATAAAATTATATAATACTCTCTAGTTGACCAGTTAATAGAACGAGAAAACATAATACTTTTTATAATAGAATTTACTTTTATAGCCGCTATAGCGTTGCGTTAATCATAACAATACTACTCCAATAGGAAAGCATTGGTGGCTTATCTTTTTTATCGGTAACTTCACCACTGGTCACTTTTCGGAAAAAATTTTCACCCTATGTACCCCTCCATGTCATACTGATTCTAATGATACCTGTCTTAAGTCTCTATGATGTCCAGGGGCCGAGTCTATAAAGGGACAGAATAAGGATTGTATACAGACTGACCACCTCGGTTCGAGTCACTTGCGTGAGATTTTGATGCAAAGGGGGGAGTAAGCGATTTTTTCAATGA
>JAQIWZ010001150.1:0-13297 GCA_034697245.1 Malaconothrus monodactylus
CATTTTATTAATCAAAGTAAGAGTTTGTCCACTATTTCATTAGATTTAGTTTTTCACTATTGGTTAAGACAATAACTTTCATTTTCTTAAATTAACTGAAAAGACATCAGAAAATTTGGATCAAATCTTAACTCATTTTTTTGAATCAAAAAATTTTTTTAAACCTTAAAAAAAATTTAAATTTTTATAAACGAACTGAAATCAATTGACTACTGCTATTGATATCAAGTATAAAATTAAAAATTTAGAAAATATATGTATTTTTAATCAACAAATAGAAAGTTTATTCAACTTGAAGTAAATTCATTAACTATATTAATAGAAAAACACAAAATAAATATTAAATATGTTGGTTTCAATTTCTATATAAAGACGAATCAGCGCTTCATATATTGATTAACAACGCAGGAGTGATGAATTGCCCCAAAAGTTTTACAAGCGATGGATTCGAAATGCATTTAGGAGTAAATCACTTGGGTATCAATACTTTTATCATATAATACACACTTCGAGTTAAATCATTATTAATTAGATAATGAATTACAACATTGTTTTAATAAATGAGAAAAAGTTAAATCAACTCGTGATTAGCTCAAAGACAAGCTTTGACTTCTTTTCAGATAAGATTCAAATAATGAGAACATCATTAGTTTTTGACCTAATTCTTTCTGAAAGCAAAGGCTTATTCAATAACTTTCAATGAAACTGAAAGTGCTTTCAATCATTAATTCACTTCCTATCGAATATTCATTTAGAAAGAAAGCATTAGAAAATAAAAATCACTTCATTGCACATATTCGAGCATTTGGTTTGAATGCGATTAACTTTTCGAATATTTTTCTATATTTGATAATTCATTAATCATGAAATAAATTCAGTTCAAATTTAATACTTTCTTATATTCGATTCATAGTTAGTATCCCTGACTGACTTTTGCAATAAGTTTTTTCTAAAACATTTTTGCAGAGAATTCTACAAATAAATACCTAATGATAAATACCTTGAGTATAAGTACAGTAAACAAGGTCTCAACAGACTATAAAATTTTAGACATTAAAGCAATTGATGATAATTATTATAATTTAAGGTCATTTTCTGCTAACTATGCTATTATTGGAAAAACTGAAAAGTTCAGCCCCAAGTCGGATAATCAACGTTTCGAGTGTAGCTCATAAAAGAGGTTCCATTAATTTTGATGATATCAATAGTGAAAAAAGTTATGATCCAAAAAAGGCTTACAGTCAGAGTAAACTCGCGAATATCCTCTTCACTCGAGAATTGGCACAATTATTAAAAGGGACCGACGTTTTTGTGTATGCCATACATCCTGGACTCGTTAACACTGAAATCATGCGACACATGAGTTTTTATAACTCAATAACCGCTTACATTATAAAACCTATTTTATGGGTATTTCTTCTGTCTGCCAGTCATTCGGCTCACTCTATACTCTATTGTGCGCTTTCTCCGAATATCCAAAATGATTCATTCAATGGAAAGTATTTTAGGTAATAAGAGTCCATTTCAGTTAAATACACGTAAAATTGCATTCGTTTTATTTGACAGTCGAAGTCAATTGAGTGAAGCCTCACCTGAAGCACAAGACGACATAACTGCCAGAAAACTATGGCTTTTGAGTGAAAAATGGACTCAATATAAATGAAATACATGTTGAAAACATAGAGTTTCTAAAGAGAAAATATAAGAAAACAGCTTTATTTAAATGATTAAACTTCTACTCTTAAGAATGAATTCAATTTCTTTTATGATAAAAAGAAAGAGACTTAATGAACATATAATTAATTTATTAGCAATTTAGCGATTTAATAATTTTTAATTTATCATTACTTAAGATAAAGCGATGTTTTATACAATAACATTAATGCAGACAATTTGTAGCTTTAAATGTTTAAAATTAAACATTGAAAACAAACAGTTTGTTGATTATTATTGAGTTATTAATCATTTAGACCAATACAGTAAAGATTAAATGATGAATTGGATGGAAAAACAGCAACACTTCATCTAAACTCTATTTTCAATGCTTTCTTTACTGATATTTCTTGGGATATAATCGAATCAAACGTTTATTATTCAAATTTAGAGGAAAGAGTCGAGTAATTAATAATCAATAATCACAGTGAAAGAGTCGAAGCATTGGTTTTTGTTCATAGGAGGAAAAAATTAAACAATAATAATATACATATTTTTTTTGAATGAGATTTTTTTTCAATGGATTTCAAACAAATTGAAGCGAATAATAATGTGATTCGCCGAATGAGAATAAAATTGTACAATATTTTAGAATCACTGGGATGTAGGCCTCACCAGAAGACCCTCAAGTTCATCATTACGACGGAACAGAAGCGGCCACTCCTGTCGCTAATACCGCAGTAGAAGATTCTGACGATTCTGATGAAGTCTTAAGCTTTTTATTCTTCTGCAAAGATCTCTTCTGTTGTGCCATTGAATTAATACCGATACCAATACTGCCATTACTACTGCCTGTACTCACATTTCCATTAAGGATTCCATCGCCATCTGATATACTATCACTGTCTGACACGCCATCGAATGATGAAACTGATTCGCTCTTTATTTGAGTATGACTTGAAGGGTCTAATAGTGAGGTCCCATTGAAATCACTAATCCCTGCACTCTTTGCTTTTTCCAATGTCCGAACTACTGGCGATCAATGCATTCAATTATATTTACAGTAAAAAATAAAATAATAGTAATTAACTCATGCGATGCAATAACCAGTTATCTGCTTGCAAAAGTGAATCAGAGATAACTCGTTATTGGATCGCATGAGTTAATTACAGAAATCGATAAATAGTAATTAAATGATTGCTCACTTTGTTCCTCAAGAACTTTATTTTGTCTCTTAAGGTCATCGATGTCTGCCTGAACGGTAGTGTTCTTGCGTCTCATAAAAGCTATATATTCAGCTGCCTTTTTGAGTATCTGAGCGCGAGATGCCTTAAATTGTGATACAGACTATAATTAATTGGTTTATCAGAACTGTATCGAAATTGATTTTGATTCGCATTTTTAAATACGATATATAGGATTAGATAAGACTCACTTTCTCTCCGTGAAGAGATGGCACCGAATCTCTCAAACTACTGAAACTATCCTTAATGTGGTCGCGACGCTTCCTCTCGAGTGCGTTGTGATGCGCGCGTTTGTCAGCCTATATATCACATTAACCATTCACTACTAATTATTATTTAAATTATATGCAAAAGAGTTTCAAAAGTTTTATGAATATTCAAAATAAACGAAATTTATTTTATTATTTTTTTTCGTTGCAATCAATTGTTTGCAAAAAAGTGATTAAATATGAATTGAAAATGAACATCAAATTGAAACAAATGATTAGTTAAATACCTGTGAAAAAGTTGTGTTACGGTTAGAGTCGCCACTGATAGATGCAGAGGAACCCAAATCTTCGTCCTATTCAAACAATAGTATTAAATACAATCGATATTTAGTTGGAGTCAAACATTTTGACAGCACTCGCACTCTATCTAACAATATATAGACTTTATGTTTTTCTATTCAATTATAAATGACGAAATAATAGATAATATAAAATGTGTTTAATTCACACAAATATAGATTACAACTAAATATGAAATAACTATCGATAAAACATAAGCAAATTTTGGTCGACCCTTATTTCAATACAACTATAGAAAGTATATCAATATAAGGCTGAATAGAGGAAAGGCATAGCAGTTATGGTGGTCTAAAAGCATTTAGTGTGAAATCAAAATTAAAGTAAACTGTAATCAAAAATAAAAATAAATGTAAATTAATGTAAACTAACATCACTTTCAATGTCTACATCTTTGTCGTCATCACTCATTTTCTTGAAATCTTCACTAAATATTAATAATTAAAAGTGAAATACACTCTGACAGCGATTTCGCTTGAATGAGAGCTCACTTTTTGTCACTATTTCTATAATACATATAAGCGTTAGCAATAGTAAAGCCAGTGCTGACTCTAATAAGATGGCGCATTGGAGAGCATTCGCCACGCGGTCAGCATGGAATACATTCTAATTTCAACTAAACCCTTGCGCGACATTCACGCCATTCATAACTACCTTTTTATTCTATTTCTCTTTAAATGTTTCTCAAAATGAACGCAAGTGTCACCGCTTTCGTTATGCGAATGAGAGTCTGTATTTGTATTGAAAAGCATGTACTCAATAGTTATTAACCATTAATTACGTGATGCTGTGTTAGGTTAGAGAAGGGTAGAGGAAAAGGCAAAAAAGCGTGACTTAACACAAGGTAATAAGGAGTGGGGTCACAAAAATTCGAGGTCAGGCTAACGTAATTAATGGGTGACGTGTGGTATAGAAAAGCGTGACTGTAGTCCACGTGCAAAAAGCTTTCGACTACGTTTACATCATATGATTTTGTAGTTTCTCTCATTTCGACCCCTCTTTTCCCACTTCTCTATATGCTTTCCATCCAATTGAAATAGCGATCTCGTTCAGGCCAGGTTTGTTGCTGGGCGTCGATCACCAGAACATTAATGACGTCTTGGGTCTCATCTGTTTTGAAGATAATATATTTTTATTATGACTCAAATACAAAAGTTTGTAGTTTTTGGGGAACTTTTAATTCAATCAAAAGGTGTGACGTTTTCTATTAATAATTAAATAAACATTTTGTGACACTATTGAAAATGAACTGTAAATAAAAACAGAACGGCGTGACTGAACATAACCCGAATCAACAACTTTTAAAGCACTGTTGTGTTCGCCTTTTTATAAACTTTTTTATAACAAAAATATGTTTTCGTCTTATTATGCGATCAATTCTTGCGTTCTTTATATTTATATTAGTATTTAAATGATTTTCATTTCAATTATGGCTCAAATAAATATCGATAACAAAGTTTTTTACCAATAGTTTTAAATTTTTTAAAATAATTTCTATTAAGTAAAGAGTTTGTTATACTTTTTAAAAATAGATTTTAAAGCGAATCACTTTTATTAATGATTAGGTAAAAGATTTTAAAAATCTTTTTAAATTTGGTTCAATTGTCAAAACAAACATTTGTCTCATTATAAAAATATGATCAAAATTATAAACAAATATAAATTTCTAATTAAATAAGAATTATTTGACATAAGTTTAGACTAAAGTTTAACATAATTTTACGTAAATTTAACTAAAGATATATTGAAGAAAATTAATTAATACTTAATTAAAACTTAACAAAACTTTTGATATCAAATAACTGTTATATCTATTTATCTATCAATATATATATCACTAAAGACTTGATCTTTAAGTTTTATTTTATTTCTATTCTTTGCCATAAAATTATTGAGAGAAAGAAAATGAGAGCTCAAAACTGAATTTTTTCATCGATTCTATGTTATGGTAGTTAGTTATTTGGTTAAAGAATTCAAAATATTTTGTTGATATTCACAAAATATACACATTTCTAACTTTAGATCCAACTAATTGACAGCTACTCTGAATTGAGAGATTTCTTATGAATCTATTCATTGCTCGTTCTGTAAAGCAAATCAATTCTATCAAAATTTTGAAATAAGTTCAAAAATGAGTTTATTTTTAACAGAATGCAAGAATTTGGTCCATAAATTGGTACAAAACAAGTATTAGATGCCTCTCATATTTTAAATGCGTATTTACTTTTAAAAATTGAGGTATTCTTTAACTTAAGTTAAAATCATTCTGAAGAGCCCTTTAAAAAGTTTAAAATAAAACTTTATTTCCGATTAAATTGTTTAAAACGGTTTCAAAGAGTTATTCAAATCGAAGCTAACCTAATAGTTATTTTTGAATATAATCCCAAAATAAATAGTTATCAAAATAAAGATTGATTGTTAAAAGAGATTTATCAATACATAAACAAACAATAATTATTTATCTTAACAAATATTTATTACTTTTCGTAATTTTCTTTTTGTTCAGCAAATATTTCAATCTATTTATTCACTAAAACTAAACTCATATTCCAATGATTATCAATGAATTTATAACTCATTTAATGCAAGATATGTTTTCTTTGGATTGAGATAATCAATAAATTATAAATATTTTTTTCAAAACACTTTTTTGAGACTTTGCCAAAGACTAGAAAACTAGAAAAGTTGAAAGACCTAAAAGTCTTTGTATTAATATTTGCTTACCTGTGATTATCTATAAACAGGTAATGTGTTAATTAAGTGAAAGTTATACGAGAAATATTGATGAACAGAATATTCTGCGATCAAATAGTCCATTCATTAATCTAATGAAATCTTGAAAACCATAATCTGAAGTCATTTTCAATTCCTTTATACACTTTATCACAGTTATAGTGAACGGGTCGGTGCAGTAAAAACCGTTTACTATAACAGGGTATTCACTATAATCGTATTCGATTACACTGTAAATTAACGATCGATGCGGCGAAACCCGTTCACTATAAACGGGATGAAGTGTAGTTTAATTTATAATTTACAAATTTCAGTGTTTGCACCGAAGAATCCCACGTTCCCAACATATTAATTACAAAAAAAAAGAAATTATTTCATTTCAATAAACCTCTGTGTTCTAAATGATTAAAAGCTGTTTAATTTAAGTTTGACTTTTTTTCTTTTTAAATTATAATTTATAAACTAAACTCATGTCATGCAAAATCACAAATCATGGAAAAGATATAATTTTAGAAGAAAAAGAAAAAAGATTTTCAAATGAGTTTATTTATTATTTAAGGCAAATTTATCTTTCATAGAATTTGAGATATTTTCAAGAACGTATAAAATGAGTTGAATTAATTCATAACCAACTAATTGGTGTAAACACATTGAAATGTAAAATAAATTCTTTAGAATCATGTCTGGGTTTCAACTCAATTGAGTACGAATTCTAAATAATAGTGTGCACTAAACAAAAGTTATCTCAATGTATATAAGATTTATTATATATTCTCATTAATATCAGTAATTTCTACCAATTTTGATAACTTTATTCAAATATTTAATTCATTTCTCAAACCAGATGTGTGTACAATCATTTTTTGTATTTATGTAAAGAACATGAATTATTGTCAACCAAACTAATGATTATTCAATGAAATTTTGAAATAAAAATACTTTTATATTTTCACAATTATCTGATTTATCAAAAGATAATTCTTATGAACGTTACAATTTTTCTTAAGCGCATTCTTTCTCTAACAAAAAAAGTTATAATTCAGTCGTTATTTTAGCAGCTGCTTAATTGTCTCAATGAGTTTTGAGCTTTTTTTGTCTTTTCAATTTATATAGTAATAAAAATATAAATAGCTTCAAGCTTTAAATAACTTTAAATTTAAAGATAATTTAATAAGTGGTTTATTTCGATTTTATTGCAATAATTTCCACTTTAACTAAAAATAATATTAACATTTTAATTGAAAATACGTTTAACATTGTTTATGTTGAAAAAACAATTTAATTTTCAGACCGGAAAACAAACTCAACTGTTGTGTTAAGAACTTAAATGCATATACTTTTTCCCCCCAATGAACAAAATAATTATTCAAACCTTAATCAGAAAATCCTTGAATAAACCACAAGGAATTTAATTAACAAATATTTGTTCAATCTTTGAAATTAAAAACACTATCATAAAGTTAAGCACATGCCCAACAATACTCTACTAATTCTTCAACAAACAATAAAGTTCAGATTGAATATTAAATAAACTTAACATAATTTATCTAAAAAAAGACCGTTCAAGATATAAATTATTTTTGGTTTTTATTTTTTGAAAGTTTATTTTATTTTTTTATTGCGATCTTTAGGGTATATAATCTGGTTTAAAATGTGATTTTAAACTATATTTTTCTTTGAAATTCAATAAAGAAATTCTATACTAAGCATATGACAAGGAATGTATTAATTATGAAATTTAGTCCACGAGTTAATAATATTTAAAGTATTAAAAAGGAAATGAGTTTTTGGTCTTACAGTAACTCTAATAGAGAGCCTCTTTTATGGTTAATTTGAGAACTTAAGCTTTCAATTGAAAATTTTCATTTACTTCAACTCTAGAACTTTATTTTATTTGGTGAACAAAATTATAATCAAATCAAATTTTTTGAACCTTCAAATTCTGTGTGATTTTTCAGTTCAAACTTTGCTGATCTTTGAAATATATAACACTTTATGAATAATTGTTAGTTTATGTAATTCAAGTATTGAAATGTTATTTAAACAATTTTAATTGAAAGAATAGCGAGTCATTGAGAAATAATTTGTTGTCTATTAACGGGGATTTAAACCGGAAATACAATAGTCATGAATTAGCATAACTTCAAGGATAGTAATTAAAAATAACTCTTTTAGTATATGAATTCATAACTGTTTTCCATGTGTGGACACCAGACACATAATTCTTGAGTCAGTATTTTTACAACTTTTAATAAAGTAAGAAAAGTTCACAAATGCAATAGAATAGAAAAGTTTTAAATTTTGATTAAAATTTCAAAAGTGTTTTGTATAAAAAAAAATATAGTTAGAGATAAAGATAAATTTGAACTAAAGTGTAAAAAAAGAGGAATAATTAAAAAGTTGATAAGTATCCTTCACATAAAAGTTGTGAACATATTGAAAGTGAGCTCACCGGAGACTTATTACTGTAAGTTTCATGACTATTGTTAATGTTTGCTCTTTGAACAAGAGTGGCAATAAGGGGGAGAAGAAAAAAAAATGATAAGATGACATAAATTCTTTGCGCACACAAACTCTTGGCAACTATTTTTTAGAGACCCTTTTACTGCTAGAAAACAATAATTTAAGGAAATCCAAACAGTGGTATCTCTACATAAAAGCTTGTAATATATTGTTTTGTTTTGTTTCGCTTGTTAGCGACTACACACTCGACTATTTGGGCTATTTGTGCAAAAGTCAATCTCTAACTCGATATCACTGTTAACAAACTTAAATAAAAACATTAGAGGAATGCTTATTGTTTAGTTAGATTATTGTTATTAAACTCATACCTGTGGCTATATATCAATATATAATAATATAATTTTTGCGTTGCATGTCTTGTGACTAAATCTTAAGTATTTAAACCTTAAGTATTTATTGGAATAATAAATAAATAATAAATTTATGAAAAACTTGATCCGCAGTGAGTTGTGATTATTTTTTCACGATATTGAGCGAGAAATAAAAATATAGACATGTATTGTATTGGTATAAAAGCAAATACTTAAATATACGCCACATAATAAATTAGGTTCACTTCACGACAACTTTAGTGATAGTGCAGTGTTTTTGTCAAAAAGTGTGATCTTTTTTGATTTTCTCATTTTGTGAAATCACGATTTAGGCCATTCTCAAAGAATACTTTCATTCAAATATGTTAGCGTTGGAACAAATTCAAGTCTCATTATTGATATTAGTGCAGTATTCAAAATATATATCTGTGTAAATGTACTGTTTATAAGTGTGACACTATCTCGAACTGCTTCCGAGAATCACTTGCGAGTGGTATTAAGAGTTTCATTCATAATCATTATGAGCCATCAGAAGTGATTGCGAATCACAATAGAAATAATGGTTAGCGGTGTTTGCTATCAGTTTATTATTGATTTATAGTAAAAAAGTTTGTTTATTATATTCACAAAAATGCTGACCTTGTGTTAAATACATCATAAACTGAGAAATTAGTGCTCATTATTCGGTATGCGATACTATAGGTATAGTTTTTCAGCAACTATGCCATCGAATTGCTATAATTTCACAATTTGTCTACAAATACTATTTATTAGTATTATTTTAGCCCAAATTAAAAACTCTTATTCGACTTGTACTCAAACTCAAACTTGTAATATAAGTGAATGTGTTGATCCAACAAATTGTATGAATGGAATCACAGACGACGATTGTAATTGTTGTAAAGTTTGTTTAAGACAAATTGGAGAAACATGCGGTAAAAATATCGGTAAATGTGTGGAAGGGTTGCAATGTTTAATAAATAGTGAAGTAATAGATCCAGTATTGACAAATTTAGTAATAACTGGAGAAGAAGTAGGTATTTGTAGAGTATTAAACTGCACAGGTGTCAAATGTAATAATGTCAGTGCTGTCAATGGTCTCAGTGATAACATTAAGTGCCAAAATGATAGCTACAAATTATTGAGTAATGGATCAAATTCATGCTGTGCCTTATCGTAAGTCTCATAAAAACAGTTTGCGTTCTGTTTTCTAATAACTATTATCAACAATTTTTAAATCCAAAGGTAAATGTATAGCAATTGTTGTAAATGTTGTGCAATTTATTCCTTCAGATGTGCGTGTCTTCCAGGAATTTGTAACACATCTAGCAATGAATGTCCTTCTAATAAAATAGCTCGTGTTGTAAGACCTGGTAATTGGACACCAGGTTCTTGTTGTGACCTAATTGAATGCATTGATGGTAAAGTTGAACCTTATCTTATCTTTTAATTGACTCAATAAAAGTAACTTAACATGACTTTTAGAGAATCTATTTGTAAACTTATAGCTCCTTCTCATTGCTTTCACAATGAAAATAAATACCTAAATGGAGATAAATGGAAACCTGATAAGTGCACGAATTGCTTCTGTAAAGATGGTCTCACTTTTTGTCAAACCAAACAATGCGATATTATTAATAACTGCAATGCTATGGTTGTGATTAATGACGAATGTTGCCCAATATGTCAGGGTATCTATTCTTACTTTTTATTGCATTCAATTTCGCTTCAACTGCACTAACATAATAAACTTAAAATAACAAATAAGTTATCAAAAGTTTTACATAAATTTCTAATTTTAAACCAAAATCATCGGTTTTCCCACTTATCAACTCTTTATCTCTTCAAAAATTAACCGAATATTGACTCAAAATACAGTTATTTTTATCGATAATGAATTTTATGAAACTATTACTAAAATATTGAACAAATACTCATTCACTTTTAATAAAGTTTAATAATTGAATCAAAATTTCAAGAGATAAGAGTTGATAAGTGGGAAAAGCGATGATTTTTGTTCAAAATTAAAAATTTATGTAAAGCTTTTGATAACTTATTTGTTATTTTAAGTTTATTTTGTTAGTGCTGTTGAAGCGAAATTGAAGTAATATTTAAGTGCTTTCGCAAATGAATAATAAAAGTTAAACCTAACCTAACCTAACCTAAAAACCGAAAATTAGGCTGTCGTTCGAATAACGGCTTGTTTTATAATAATACTCAAAACTGGTTCGAAGACGACTGCACTTATTGTGAATGCAATGACGGAAAAATAAGCTGTAGAGCTGAAATGTGTGAACCCGTCAGTTGCGATAAACCAGTTCTTATTCCTGGACACTGTTGTCCAAAATGTCAAACTCAAGCCTTAAATTGCGATCTTCATTGCCCTCAAGGCTTCAAAAAAGATTCGTTCGGAAGCGATATTTGTGAATGCATTAATTGCATTAATAAACAAAATGATTGCATTTTGTTGTGTCCGTTGGGCTACAAGAGAGCAGATAATGGCTGTGAGATATGTGAGTGTCGGACCAATTCCTATGATCTCAATGCCAAAGATGAAGACAAAAGTAAACCAGAGCTTAAAAATTGCATTTCGACTAACGGTACAATTCATGAAAACGGTCACTATTGGCACGACGGATGTCGCGAATGCATCTGCAATAATGCAAAAATTATGTGTACAAAACCCCAGTGCCCACCAATCAACTGTTTCAACTCAATCATTATCGACGGTCAGTGTTGTCCCACTTGTTCTAATCAAGATTTAACTAAATCGAGTGAGTTTTTTAGCTTTATTTGAAAAACTACTAAACTTTAGATCAAACTTATCTATAGCTCGCTTTTCGCTTATTATTGTTTTAATTTATTTAAAGTTTTATAATAGTGGTTGTCAACAATTCTTGTCTTTTCTTCATTATTATTATACTACGAGTCTATAGCCGGACAGACAAACAGACATTTTGGATATTATAATATAGATTATTATTTGAAGCTTTGAAAAAATTTTCAATTCTTTATTTAGTTTCTTATTATATCACAAAAGATATTATGAATTTAAATTTAAGTTAATTAATAAAAATGTTGGATTGAATTTAAAATTTAGATACTGTACAAAGCGCTGACACATTCCAATCATCTCATCTAAATTCTCATCTATTTATCACTGCAATTATATTAACCCTCATAATAACAATACTACTATTGGGTATTTTTGTGTTACTCGCGATCGCTATCGTTAAAAGAATTCCGCACAACAAAAACACAAGGAATAATAGAATATTTGAACAATCTATGAAAGAAAATGTAATTCGCTTTTGGCAAAAAAATACTACTTCTATACAAATGCCTTTACAATCACAAGACAAACAATTGGTTAGTCTTAAAACAACCATCAAAGAAGACTCTCAACAGATCAATGAATTGAGTGCAATTCAAGACAAATGCATGTCCAGAAGATGTTCCTGTCCTACTAATGCATATTTTACTTAAATTAATATTAATAACTTAATTAATTCATTTAATATGTAAATTATTTTATTGTATTTTTCAAATTATTATCAGTCAAAATGTAAATTATTATTTTAAAATCTAATGTTTCTCCACGTATTGTCTATTTGTCTATATTTCTAAACACGAAAAGGTTTACAACAATTGCATTATAAATGCATTTAAAACTTTTTTAGCAATAAATTAATCATTAATTGTTGATTCAATTTTGAACATTATTTTTAATGAATTCATTCAAAATCTTTTAATACAATGAGATTTCAGTATATTTTGAGAGAAAAGTCGCTTTCAGACAAACTTAATCTTAAATTTTATTAATTTTTTAATGGTCTCAAAGAGTGATAGTCATTGAAATCACTAATGAATGAAATCTTACAAAAATAAATTATTAAAAGCCTGAATGCAATTCATAAATATTTAATTGTAATCATTGTTTAGATTAAGAACAGAATAAAGACTTAACAATACTTTTTATAAAGAATAAATTTTTTTATGAAGTTATATTTTTCAAACAATATATTTTGAAGAAAAAAATGCAACAATTCTTTGCCACCGATGCCTCGTTTGCTTTCTTTTTGCTCTCTTTATAATTTCTTCATATTCTTCCACATATCTATCAATTAATACAAATATCAACTAAATAATTATAAATAAGATCCAAAACAATGTCACGAATGAAAAAATTTTTCAAATCGATTAAAAATAAAGTCATTAAAAGACGAAATGAAAGAACAGAACATAAGACCAGTTCTGAAGATTTGGT
>JAQIWZ010001151.1:0-13296 GCA_034697245.1 Malaconothrus monodactylus
GTGAAATGAGAGACATCACAGAATCGAGTGTCAGTTTGAAGACCTGGTAGTCATTCAACTGTTGAGTGAGATATAGGTATAAGAATTTGGTGTCCAAATAAATATTAAATCACATAAACTTATGAGAGAAATGCCAACAGAAATAGTTATGAACTCGAAAGATAGGCATAACTTATGATAAGTCTTATGAGAGATTAGAGAAGAGCTAACAATTAGTGAGCTATGAGTTTAAGATAGAGTACAAGAGACGCAATTTGCAAATAAGTTCTGTTATAGAGGACTGAATACTATTTTTGGATGACATACACACCGAACACATCATTTCAGTGCATAGACTCTTAAACAAAATAAGAGCTCTTTCTTTAGTTTCGATTTCTTTTTCTTCATTTCATTTAATGCATTAAAATATTGCGCAAAGAATTTTTTTTCTTCAAAAACTTATTCAAATCTGTTTTTACTTAATTTTCATTCATTTCTTACATGAAAAATATCGAGAAAAAAAAATTCGAGACGTAATTTTATAGCGAAAAATATCGAGTTCTAACAAAAATGCTTTTGTTCCGACAGAATATTCTTAAACTTTTTTTGCAATGCTATGAAATGCAATGAAATATTTGAAAGCCTTTTAAGAAAAATTTTCAAACTTTCAAAAAATTATATCTTCTTTTTCTAAAATAATCCTAAATTACGTCTAAACTGTTCATAACATTTAAAGAAATGGCTCTTCAGTCGACTCTAGAATTTAAGATCAACTCTTGAATATTATATATTTATTCTATATATAAGAAAGTTTACTAAAAATAGTTTAAGAAAAAGATCACGTCATGACTGAAAATGCAACTCATGTACTAAAATGAGTGAAAATCTCTAAACCATTCGCTTCACTCTCTCTTTCACTACTCTCTAAACTAAGAGAAGAAAGACTAATATTTCGCTAAACCTTTAGATTTGAGTTTTTCAAAAATATTCAACATTAAAAACTTCATAAAATTGAGAGAAAATTAATATCTAATCACTTATTGAGCTTTTAATTAATAGTTTATAAGAAAAAAAATTCAATAATTATTTGAAATGCAGTTATAATGATATCTAAAGAATTAGTTGAATTAGTTAAAACTTCAATAAAAGTATAAAATATAATCTAATTAAAAAAATTGCGGCAAATTAACTTGAATTTCGTGTCAAACTAATATTCTTTCGATATTTGATATCTTTAAAAGATATTAAATTCAGATTATTCTTAACCTAAACATAATTTTAAAGATTAATTTCAAAATTACAAAAACAAACTTATCATAAGAAAAGTTTTTTAATCAGAAAATTTAAATAACATGTGATAGGAATAGGAGAAAAAAACACTTCGAGCAAAAGAGTTTTTATTTTATTTTTTTGTTTTGGGAAATTATAAAATATATTTTTAAGAAAAATAATTTTTGCTGTGGTTGAGAAAAATATTCAACGAATTGAATGATTTCGTTTAAAAAAGATAATCAAAATTATTCTGTTATTCAGTTGAAAGACTGGATATATCAAAGTTTTTAACCTTCAAAGTGATAGTTTTAGAATTAATTAATTTGTCAAATGTTTTCTATTAAGGCTTTAAATCAACTGTTAATTAATGCAATAAATAGTCTTAAATTTTGCCGAAAGGCTATTGAAAAGGGAAGTAAAAAAATTGATAACGCAATCAAAACATTACTAAATAATGACTAATAAAAGATTTTTTCGAGAAACACGTGAAAAGAGAATAAAAAGCTATTTAAGTAAAAGATTTTTCTTTTGATGTCTTATGAAATGAAAATTTTAAACTTAAAGTTAAGAAAATACATAATTAATGAGCTTTAAAGATAGAAAAATGATGTCGTAATTCAATATATAAAGTAATTTATTTGATATTCAAGTGCACAAAACTTTAACATAAGATATCTTTTGAATTATTTAATCGCTTAGAAAAAAGTTCATTACAAGGTCTTTAGGTTTTTGTTACGATTTTTTAACTACTTTTTATCCATAAATAACTATCTATTCATCAATTTTTATATTGAAACTGAAAAATAAAAGCGAATCAAATTATGAGTTCTTAAACTTAAAAAAAGAAAGTTTTTCAGGGATTTTGGTGTCCTTTAATTCTTTCACAAATAGCAAAAAAAATATTTTAATTTAAGTAAATTTTTTAGTTTTATATTATTTTGCGAAATGATTTTTGTTCAAAAATATTTTTTCTCAAGTTTATTAACTTATGGTTAAAATTCTGGCTAAAAATAAAGTTATTATTTGTCTCTTTTTGTTCCGAACTCTATAACTAGATTTGACTGTTTGTTAATAAATGATAATTTTGGTTAAGATTCTGAAGAGGAACGAAATCTTTTTGGTTCTGATATGAAATCTCGTGATCGCTATAAACACAATATTTCTTGAATGAAAAAAAACTTTTCTTTTAAGAGTTGGAAAAAGAAATAGCAATTGCTTTGAATATAATCCTTATTAAATTTTTTAGCTTTAATGAGAAGTCTTTACACTTCATCAGTAGAATATAAATGAATAAGTTTTCAAATAATATTCTCAAAGATTCAAAAATAGGTTTTATTGAAAACAAGTCTTTTCTAGAGAAAAAATAATTTCAAATAAAATAATTTTGAAGAAAATGAAGAAAAATTCTCATTAAGTTATTATTGAAATCAATGATAATGATATGATTTATATATTTTGATAGTTTGAGCTGTTATTTTTCATACAAGAAGTGTTTTTTTCTTGCATTTTAATTGCTTGCGAGCAGTGAAAACGCAAATGCTTTTATAAATTTATGTATTTATATCGGAGAAGACCTTCAATTCTTATTAAAACAGATAACAAAAGATAAAATTTAGAAACAGTTTCTGATGACTAGCTTTAAGGAAATTAATTGAATTGAATGTTTACGATCATAAAAAGCTCAAAACATGTGATATTCTTAATATCGCCGCAAGAATTTTAAAGTTTTTTGAATATTCTTAAAAAGAATTTTAATGGGAAAGCTTTGAAACATGTTTATTAATTATTTTTAAAATTTATGATAATCTAAATTCAGATAATATTTGGATTAAAACTCGAATAAAAAGTTAATATATTCGGGATTTGAAATAAAGATAATTATGAAAATTCGATTAAAATTATTTTTATCAAAAGATAAGTGAAGTTAAAAAACAATTTTATTTATTGAAAACTGCTCATATACTGTATTTTATGTGGAAATGAGTTCTTCAGATTTTGTCTGTTTTACATAAGAATTGGTTTCTGGATTTTGAGATCTGATCTCATTTTCCAGAGTCGTCGATCATCTCATTTGAACCTAAATGTCCCGAGTTGTCGATCATCCCACCCAACAAACAATTTTGAGCATTAAATTAAAAAACAAACGGGATTTAAAAGTTAGTTACAGTTTTCATATTAAAGATTTTTTACTTATAATACTGTATATAATTTTTTTTATAAAGCATTTTGTTTTCAAACTTATACTGTATTTGAATAGAAAAATTTTCTTCAGTATCGTTAATGATATTGACACTTAAATTCTTAAAACTAGTGAATATTTTTTTCAAAATCAATATAAATGATTATAAATTAAAGTTTGAATTAAAACTTTAAATAATAATCAAATAAATAGACTTAACTCAAACTCGGGTTTATTTAATATAAACTCAAAATAAGGAATAGTTTCTTAAATCTTAAGAATAGAGACATAAATCTTATTCTTATTGTTAAGACATTCAAATCGAGAGAAAAATTTATTATAAGTGGATCTCAAGTGAATCTCATTATTATTATATTTCTAAATATAGATTTATTTGTTATAATACATTTGGTGTATTCTCTCCCCACAAATCAAAATTAAAAATAAAATTTTAAAAAGAAAATTATGAGATGCAGATCAAAATTTGGGATCACCACTATTGTGACGACAAGTGCTCTCAAAATGACTTCAAATACTCAATAGGAGGTTAGGTTTTCGGTCGAAATAAAGTATAGACTAATATTTTGTTCTGGAGAAAAATCTCAAATTTTCAATCGAAACAAAACTTTTCAAAAATTTTAAGTTTAAACTCTATTCTGAACTCAAGATTTAACTGACTTTTTTTCATTTATTATTAATCGTAAATCTCTTAATACTTTAGAATCAATGCTGAAAAACGATTTCTTTTCGGCCAAAATTCTAAACAAAATAGTATTTATTCTCAACAGCAGTTTTCAAATTATTAAAAATTTCGACTCAATATAAAACTTGTTCCAAAATAATATTGAAATAAGAATTGTATTAACAAAAATTGAGTAGAAAAATGCATTCATTCCAAAAAACACAGAAAAACCTTATGTAAAAATATATTTAAAGCAAATCATCCAAATTCCGTGTTCACCGATATGTTCGCGCACTCATTATAACTCGTAATGCGATATTATTTTTTTAAAAATCCTCTTTAAAAATAAGTTTTAAAATTAAATGAGAAATTCTTTCTAAAATAGAATCAAATCCATATTAAAGAACCGAAAACTCATAACATGTTTGTTATTTATTACCGCAAAATAAGGTTTTTTTAATTTTAAAGAGGAGAGAGTAATGGCTATAAATACATATGTAAAGTAATGTTATATTTCTTTCGCAATCAAGAATAAAATTAACTTAAAAGTTAACCTCAATTATGATTCTGTACTTAAAACGCATTTTCTCTTGAGTTTTGCGGAAAACTTTCTTGAGCAGAATATGAAGAAAAATAATGATAATTAGGCGAAAGTTTGCATAAGAGTTATGGGATATATTTTAGAAAAGTTCGGATGTCTTTTAACTGTGCGTCCATTAAAAGCAAAAATTTTTTAATTATTTATGAAATATTAGTTATGCTTTTTTTGAATATTTCTCTTATTTAATTGAGTGGAAAAAAGCATTTTTTTGTTGTTGACAAACAGTTTATGATTTTTTATTTAAGCATTTATTTAGACTTTTATTATCAATTAATTTGAATTATTTTCTCATATATTTTAAATTGATTTTTGTTTTTTAGGTTGAGAAAAATTAAATCTTGATTTAAATAAATCAGTCAAGACTTAATTTTTTAATCAAATTATGAAAACCGTAAAATAAATACAAATTTAAAGCCCATCCAAAAAATAAAAAGTTTATGAGTTCTTAAGTAATTGATTAAATGATGATTTTATTCATTATTAACATAATAATTTGAATTTTATTCAAAATGAAGAAAAAATACTTCAATTTAAAGTAAATATGAGTTAATTTTATTTTTGAATAAATATTTTGAATACGAATAGATTTTGGACAAAAATTCTTATGATTTAAAGTAAAAATTTAGCTAAAGCTGAATAATAAGTTTATTTGACTTTTTTCAAGCAATAAACTTAAACATGACTTCATTTTTTATTTTTTAGAAAAATTTCTCAATTGCGAAATAATTAATAATATTATTGAACAGATTAATTATATTTTGAAAAATAGATTTCAAAACCAGAAGTAAGACTGATTATGATTTAATTTAATGAATGCATAGACGTATTTCAAACTTAAAAATAATTCGGGTTTTCCTAACCATTAATTAGTTTATTACACATGGAATGCAAATGAAACGTAATTAGAATATTAATGAGCGCTCAAATTGAAAAAATGATGAAAAAAAGAAAAAAATTCATCACATTTTCATCACATGTGTTCAAAATTAGTAATGCTTTTTGAATGGAATGCAGAAAAATAAAAAAATTTCTTAATCATAGAAAATGTATAATTAGCTAAAATGTAAAATAATAGTTACGAAACTCTAAGAATTTGATCATTTTTAGGGTTGTATTGGATGAGAAAAAGTTATTTTTAAATAGAGAATTAAACTTTTGAACAACTCTCAAGAAAAATTGAACAATTTTTTTCTCAATAAAATTGTGATCAATTTATCAATAGGTCAAAAGGTTATTAGAAAATAGCGATAACAATAACAAGAAATACAAAACTTGAATCAAGTCTCGAATTGTAAGTCAAGTCTACTTATTATTAAAGCTAAATATCATAGACTTGTAAATAAATATAAGAATAAGAAAACAGGTTTTTCTTAAAAAGCACACAATTATGGATAGAGTTGTAAAAAATGTCATACATTTTATTCAATTACAATTGAGAAAAAAAAACTTAAAATAAGTCAAGTCTGTGTCACACAAGAAATAAAAAAAGGACTTTTCTCTTGAGTTATGGCATTAAATAGATTAATAAATAGGAGGAAAAAACTGTAAAAGCGATGGCACTCACGAGAGAGTTATTGCTATCGATTACTTTTTGATTGTAGTGCAAAGGGTTTGTGTGATTATGAGTCCAGAAGTAACAGAAAAATTCACTAAAAACATGAACCTAATCAAGGATTTTGATGTTGAAATCCAAGGCCAGTAATAGTGTTATAGTGTTTAAGGGAATTCCCATATAATCAACAGAAAAAAAACTTTTTATACCTAAAGCCCTATCAATACTATGCGCAAGGAATTAGTATAAACACAAGGCAGTAGTAAAATACCAGTTATTTCTATTTTATTGCTTTATATATTTATAGATATTTATATTATTTCTCTTTCTCTTTTTTTCTTCTACTGTTTTATAATTTGATATTTATTGTTGTATTGAATATTGATTTATGAATTTTTTTTCTCTTCTCTTTTAATGACTATTAAATAATCAGAAAACATGTGATGAATATTTTAATTGCTATTCATATAAGAATTCATTTGTTGTAAACATAAAGAGGTTATAGTTTTTTTGTTTAAAATTTTTAAAGAAAAACATTGGCTCTGATGTCCAAATACTTGTGTTTTGGTGATAATGAACTGAATGCTTACAACTTTTTTTTCCAAAAGCTTAACATAAACTCTAATCATAACAAATAAAAAAGAGGAAAAAAATATTGGGCTATATTTCAATTGGCAGAGAATCCAATCATATCATTGACAATGAAAATAATTAATTACAGAAAAGAGGAAAAAAAATTCTAAACATCTTAACTATTATGATGTTATTTATTGTGTGAAAAAATTATATTTTTATTTATAAAACTTGAAGGGCTTTGAAAATTTTTAATAACTTTTTTTGAGATTAAATTATTTTTTATAAACTTTAAATACAGTTATAATTTTTCTGCAGAGTTTAAAATTTAAACTTAAAATTCTTGAGTTCTAGACTTAAATAAGTTATTATTATAGAACTTATATATCATTTCAAATTAAAATGAGATTAAATTTCAAAAGAATCTTTCAATTTCTCATTTAATTAATTTTTTGAAATCAATTTTGCACTCAATTAAAAACAATTAATTATTCAATAGCAGCAAAACTATAATTACATCAAAACATTACTATAGTTTTCAATCAGAATTCAGTTTAAAGAAAATTCTTATAATTTTTTTTTCTTTTTTGACTAATAAATTAATTTCAGATAATATTTATAGTGTTTTGTTATTTTAAGAAAATTTTGAAGAAAAATATTGTTTGAACTAAATTTTCAATTAATTAATTTTTTTTTGACAGAAAGAAGTGCAATACTTTTGCACAAGGAATAAAAATTCGGGTTAAAAGTTAGGGTTCAGTTATGTTAAAAGTTAAGTGAAAAATATTAAACAAGTTTAATAAAAATTGACAGAAAAAAGTGATCCAAAAACTTGTGAAATTAGAAAAAGTTAAATCTCAAAAATAGGTGAAAAATAAAGTTTTTAAAACTTTTTTCTCATAAATAATCGATAGTTATATAGCAGAAAATTTTTAATACTAAATGATAAATACATACCATTATAGAAATATTTAATAATTTGAATGCTCATAATAATCGTGTCTCACTTTATGGCAGTCAAATGTGTGCTGAATATTATTTTTATATATATATTGTGTGCTATAGAGAGAGTTAGAGAAGAAATAAAATACCATTTAATGAATTACAGCACATATGAAATTATAAACACAATAACAAATGTATTCAATTTGTATAAAGAGAGTCTCGGCTGACAAAAAATTTGTTATTCTTGTTATATTGTTAACTAGTATTGAATTAATTTATATATTATTTATTGAATTAATGTTTAGAAATTTTTTTTCATTTGACAAATAATTATTTAAATAGTTTTTTGTTAAATATATTTTTTTCTCTCTTTAATAATTTTTAAAAAAATGATTTAAAACACTCACAATTTTTAGGCGTATTTCTCAGTTTCGATGTTTTGTAGTCGTTCGGCACTAACGGTAAATATCAATAGGATTTCTACAGTTATATAAACTTTTTCTTTTTAAGTATAATATTTTTTTTAAGTTTAATTTTAATATCACTTGTGATTCAGAAAAAAGCGCACAATTTATTTTCAAAACAATAAATTTTTTCATAGACTTAATATTCAAATATCAGACCAGAATTTTTTTGAACTGAAAAAACTTTTAACTATTTTTTGATTTAGTTATCGATGAGGAACATAAACATTAAACTACTTATTATTTTGATTACAAAATTCAAAAACTTGAATCAAAATGAATTTTGATGCACTTTTTTCGGTCCAGAAAAAATATATTATTCTCTCATTCAGAATAGATTTTCAAATAAAACAAACTATAATTTGCATAAAACCATCGAAAGCGAAAAAAAACTTTTAAGTCTATTATAAATAGATAACAAATTTTACAGTAGTTTTCATTAAAAAAATCGGACTAAAAGATAGTTTTATTATTATTATTAAAAAACAGTATAATTTTCTCCTCAAAAAAATTCTAACAGCAAAACAATAATATAATAATAATATCAAAAAAGAGAATTCGCGACTGTTTTCGTATTTAAACAGTTATATCAAAAGCATTTAACTGTAAACTAGAAAATAATATTTTTCGTTGACTTTCGTTATTCTCTCTGTTCTCTCTCTCAGTCTATTTTAACTCTAATCGCAAACTCCGCTAAAACTATTGCTATTCGTCTTCTTATCTCTAAGCAGTGACTTTTCTCTATAGTTATGCTCTTTTTTCAGTTTTATTTCTCTCAGGCGAGTATTTTTCTGGTACGCCATTGATATCGAGATCTCAGCCCACTTTTGTGAGACGTATTTTAAACGCAATACTTTCTGCTTTTAAACTCTCTCTAGTATTAAATACTTCTGTACTAATAATAATACTACTACTAAATAAATTGTGCGCACATGTGCTCTTCCATTCCGCTCTCACACATAGTTAAGTTTAGGTTAGGCTCTCTCTCACACACACGAATATAGCATAGACTCTTCGAATAGCTTTCTAAAAAAGGGATTAGCAATTTACAGGTTAACCAACTTATTGTAAACAAATTCTTATTCAATAAATATTCTGTTTTCAATTTATTTTATAGCTAAGTATTTAAGATAAATTTTTTCTGCAAAAAATTCTTAAGAACTCTTAATTATATCTTGAATATATTATTTTTTTTAATTTAACAACATGAAATGCATAAATTGAGCATTTTAAATTAAACTTAGTTAAATGCAAGTTCAGCAACATCTAAAAAAATTTCTATTTTTATATTGCAATTCATCTGAGAATTTATTCTTTTGAATTGCGAAATAAATTGTTTGAATTTTTAATTCAATAGAAGGGTTTAGCTCATTAAATATAAACTAAATAGATTATTGTGTAATTATACTTTTGCATATATGCGCTTATGTCGATATCTAGTATCTAAATATAACATCATTTTTCTCTAACCACAATAGCATTTATTTATCAAATTGCATACCATATGTCGACAATATGTTACGTAAATCAAATACGCAATGCAATGAAGCGCTCGATTTAACACAAAAACTGTTATTTCTCTCAATGCTATCATTACGAACACATATTCAATTCATTAAAATATTCTGAATTCCTTAAACAAAGTTCAAAATATTAAATAAATAAAGAATAATTTTCATTGTTATTCATTTTGATTAACTATTAAACCACAATCTTTCGAAGTGAGAACAATTTTCAAGCATTTGTTTGAAAAAGAAAAAAAATTTCGAAACCATAAATAACTCTAAAATTAATTTAAAGATTTTTATAAAGCAGTCAATTAGTCTTCTTCAAGACTAGTGGCTTAGCCTTTGAACATCGTTTAAAATTTTGCATACGCTGCTCTTTATGAATCATAAAACAGTTGATTTAATCTATCTTCACATGATTTCTATTTAAAGAAAATCTACTCATATTTAAGATATTTTTTGACAAAATAATCTTTTTTGACTAATTTTGAACCTTAATTCTGAGCGACAGAATCTGGAAAGAGAATTGTTGAAGAAGATAAGCATTTATCAAATCTAAATTCAGAAGTTGGAAAACAAAACTTTTTTGCTTCAATTTTTTCTTCAGCTTTAATAATAAATTTTGAATAATTTTTTGCATTAAAAAAATTATTGATTGAAAAAATAATTGCAAATAAAAAATTTTTGAGAGAGAGATTTGAAAAGTTGTTGTTTTAACTAAAATTCAAATTAAGATAAAATAATTTTTCAATATTTTTTTTTCTTTAGAAGTGCATAACATTATAACGAGAGCTTTACTTTCAGTCATTAGAGCTGTGAAAAAACGTCATTCAAGACTAAAATAGAAAATGAGTGACAAAAAATTCATGCATAAGAAAAAATACTTTTTTTGTCAGATAAGAGACATTTTGAAGACAGATTGTGACAATTTTTTTAAGGTAAGGATTGCGAAGTCTTAAGTATAACTCATTCAAAGTTTTTCTAAAACGAGCGCAAAATAAAGTTTTCAAATATCAGAAGTTCAGAAATTTTTAACTAAATTTTGAACATCTTTTGAGAACCTATAATGAGTTGGATTTACTACTGAATCGTTATTTCAATAACTTTTTTTTAATGTCCAAAAATGTAATTTTTTGTGGAAATTGAGAAAAAAAATTTAAGTCAAACTCGTTTCAGATGAAAAGATTTTGTTATTTTATTCATTGATAGTAAATATGATATTTTTGTGACAAAAGTAAACAACAACAGAAAAAAAAGTTATATAAACTTCAATTTTTGCTCAAATAATTTTCATGCTTGAGATAGAAAATTGATTTTGCTTTTGATAAAATTTTTTTCAGAGAAAAATTTTTGTTGAAAAATAGTCTCACTTTTCTCAAAACGGAAATTAAATTTTGTGGTTAAAAAAATATATCTAAGAATTTTGAGTTAAAAGTTTTTATAATAATAATTATTAAGCGGATAATATTTGAAGTGATGCTCACATTAAAAAAAATATTTGAGATAAAAAAAAGAGTTTAAGATAAAAATTGTATATTTTATCTCAAAGAAGTGTTGTTAAAAAGAAAATTTTTTACGCACATAATGTCGTTCCTCCCAATGTTTTCCATTGTTACTTAAACATTGTGATCGAAATAAAAAAAATATTTATAAATTAGTTACAGTTTATCATTTTGATGATTCTTAAGTTTTACCTAAAATTTGATTATACGCTAAAATGATGCACAGCTCGCGCGCCAAAAATTAACGCTCGGTGCTCACTTTTTCGAGGCGCTCGAGCGTTTACCGAACGTCATTTCAGCAAAATTCATGGACTGAAAGGCTTTTTTTAGCACAAAATTTGTTCAAATTTTATTCAAATGTGTGGCAATTCTTTACAGGAGAATGAATCAAAATTTTATTTAAAAATTGGTATTTTGTGAAATTAGCGTTTTTTATTTTGAAAAAACCTTGTATTCTGTATTCTCATATAAACAATATATATGAAGACTTGGCGTTCGCGCTCACAACCGAGCTCCAAACGCTCGAGCGTTGAGCATCACTGGATTATATCTGTGGATAAAATAATTAAATGTTTACAGTTTTTATATCAAATCAAACTATATCTTAATCAAAATGAATCAAAATTTTATAAATGAATTGAAAATATTTAAAATTAATGTTAGAATTCATTTTCTTTATATTACTAATTATTAATTTTTTATTTTTAAAGTCCGATTCTTTCTATCAAAATATCTAAACTTTTTTTAAACAAAGAGTAAATAAGACCAAAAATCTTTATGTTAAGAAAATTGCAAAATTTGACACTTTATCTATTTTTTTGATGCAGTCCTCTATAATTTAAGATAATATTCGGTGAAAAATATTTGTTATTAACCTAAAAGAGTCAAAACTAGTTTATTTTTGGCTCTCGAGTGGAAACAAGACAGTAATCATCGCTTCAATAGTCCTCAAGAGAAAGAGAAAAAAAATTAATAAAACTCAGAGCGGAGCAAAAGACCGATAGACACTCGAGTTTTGTCTACAGTTTGTTGAGTTTTGTGTATTTTCTCAATTGATGATTAGGAGAAGAAAATAGTTTTAGAAGTTTTAGTGTTCGAAAAAGTAGTTTTCAATAGTCGTAAGGAATAAGTGTTAGAGAAAAAAAAGTTTCAAAACTTTTTTTGCTGTCAACACAATTTTGATGAAAGAAAAAAGAAAATCGTATTTAAAGTATAGGTTTTATTTCGATATAGAGAAAGAGCTAATTGTAGTTTAAGCTCAGGTTAGTCTAGACGCGTGTCGCTCACAATTAATTGTATGTCTTTAGTTAGAGTATTATCTGATGCGTAGTATTTTTTGGTCAATTGCGAGGCATAAGACGTGCATCAGTGGACTATTTATTAATTGTCTGTGAACGCGTCAATGGTTATTAATTAGTATTTTTGAGTTGCTTTTTATGAGCTTTAAAAATGATTAGTTATGTTGAGAATCGAAAAGAAAATTTTTTTTTCAAACCTTTGATTCAAGTTTTTGTTTTAGTGTAACGATTGACTTCATGTCAAACGATTCCTAATTTTTTTCTCGTCTTAATTGAATTTTATATAACGTATCGAAACTAATCAATTGAGACAACTCTTTGTTTATTCGACTATTCGATTATTCAACTTTAATTAAATTAAAAATCAAATCATTTAGAAAATCGTAAAAAATACAAACACTATATTTACCTTTTTTTCTTAGGTTAAATCAAATTTCAAAATTGAATCTAAAGATTAAGAAGAAAATTAATAAAATTACTTTAAAATGTATCAAATAATTAGAGAATTCAAAAAGTCTATAAAAGATTATGTTTTATGAAGTTCTCAAATATGAGCAAAAACTTAGAAAAAAAAGTTAAATACGAATAAATTTTGCTTAAAAACTTATAACTGGCAGGCTATTAAACATTTAAAAAACGGATTTTTATTTATATTGTTTGGGGCAAAGAGTAGACTAGTTCTAAATGTTTAGAACTAATAGATCCGTCACTTGTGATGAGAGTAAATGCGGCTTAAATACA
>JAQIWZ010001152.1:0-13288 GCA_034697245.1 Malaconothrus monodactylus
AGATGATCAAAATCTAAATAATATTGTCTTAACTTTTGTCAAACTTTTTAATAATAAGCAAAAGCGTTGTTTTGATCAAAAATTTTTTAATTTATTGATCGCTATCGCAAAGGATAACGAAAACAAATCAATTTCAATGAATTCAATTTTTGAGTGGATTTTTGACCAAAATTTATTGATTGAATCAATCAATATTTCGGACCAATTCTATTGTTTTGGTGGTAAATACTTGTCAGAAATTAGTGAACAAAATGAATTTGAATGCGATGTTGTAATACTTCGAAAATTTACTCTTTTATATCTCATTTGTTTGAGTTCTCAATCCGTTATCAAATCTACAAATAATGACATTATTCATAATCGTTTACAAAATATTTGCCATTTTGTGAGAAATAAATGCAATAAAATGAGTGAAAATAGTTGGATAATTGAGTTATTCATCGAAGAAGACGAACAACTTTTGATTGCTTTGTATTGTATTTTAAAGTTAAACGATAATGAAATGTCACATAATTTGATGAATGAATTTATAGAAGCGATTGATTGCGATCATTCAGTACTGTTAGACATGTTGTGCAATGACGACGAAACGGCTACCAATTTATTAAAATTATTATTAATTTATCTTAAATTAAATGACATTACAATTAATATTGCAATTAATGTGAGAAATGTATTGTTAGAATTATGCCATAAAATTGAAAGATTAACATCAAAAAAGTTATTCCCTTATAACGTGAAACCATTGTTAAAGCTTTTAAATAAACTAAAAACATGATATTCTGTACAACGTTTTGAAATAACTTAGAAATTAATTGTTATTGAAGTCAAGGCTTGAACTTAACCAGTGGTATAGATTTACTGGTCAGACATTTATCGCAAACCCATTCGGCATAAACTTCTTGCGTCAACAGAAGATAAGCTCTTTCGCTAATACCAGTACATCCTCTATGAAACCAGAAATTGCAACCACTCTCGCAAAGGATGGCCTGATCGTTATCGTGAACTTCTTTATGGCAAATACCACACGGATATATTGGCGGTGCGTTCGGATTGGCCGGATTGAACACCATTGACTGCTCGGCCGGATACACCTTTCCTGACATCAATGGCACTGGTTTTGGCTGTTGTTGCGCTCCTCCGCTCTGTTGTAATCCTTGCGATTGTGGTCCCAGTGGTGGCATCGTTGGGTTCGAAGCATTGCTTACTATCATATTATTATTTGGCGATTGATTTGATGGTTGAGGTGTTGTTTGTTGTGATTGTGGTGTCGATTGTTGTGATTGTGATGACTGAGGCGTGTCATCGAATGGATTGGAGGCATGGATTGTGTCTCCAAATGAGACAATCGGTTGTGGAGGTATTAGTTCTAATGCCTTATTATTATTCAAATTATTATTTATATTATTATTGGCATTATTTTGATTGTTATTATTGCTATTATTGTTGGCATTAGAGGTTCTCCTCTTCTTATTAGCAGTTTTAGTAGTAATTATATTTTCGCCTTCGTTCACATCATTCACAACATTTGGATTATTCTTATTCTTCGAACCTTTTCTTTCGCGCGGCATTATTTCAATTGGTTCTCAATTAATATTAAATAAACAACAAATAATATCAATATTTATGTTATTATCAATTTTAAAATGTAAACTCGGTTTCAATAATAGCCATTTGAAGATCAATTTGAATGGGAAGAAACCAAAAACTACTTAACGAGAGGGGAGTTCAAGACTTGTCTCTCTCTCTCGCTCGCTATGACTTACACTGAAGTTAACTTACATTTAGTTTAAAGAAGAGAAAGTTTGTCAAACTTTTCAATAATTTGTTACTAAAAACAACTTATTTTATTCATTATTTCCCAAATATATATTTTGATTGAATTCATTTTTGTCTTTTTTCAATTCATTCTTGAATTCATTTTCACGGTCTATGGGCTGAGCTTTCGATTGCAAGTTATTGTTTCATAAATTGTTTAAATTTTTTTCCTCAAAATTCAATCAGAAATTGAAATTTAATCAAAAGTAATTACTATACCTTAAAGAACCTGTACTTTCGATTAAACAAAATTTATTAATTGATAAATCCTCTCAATTCTATAAGTTATCTGAAAGTTTATTTTCATCACTTTTTTATTTAATGTTTATATAAATAGCGCAAATGTTAATGAAAATCATTGAAAGTGAGTGAAAGTTGTTATCTCTGAGAATTCTTAAGTGTTTTATTCTTAATTTAAAAACGAGGCTTAAAAAGCCAACGTTTCCACGTATCTTCGACGAAGTTAGAGCCGATCGGTCCTCTTATGCCCATTTCGTGATCTATAGCAATGTCAGCACAATTTCTATAAGTCTCTTGTGGTCCACATCCAGTCGCTTCGGTTTTATTTTCACAGACACCCCAGTTATTAGCTATTAATTTATTGAAATTTATTATTTATTTTATTGAAGTTTTAATTATTAAAATTAAAGGTATTTTTCGATTTGAAAATAAATGACTTTATTATAATAAATAATAAATAACTTCATTGAAAGGTTGATTACCTGATTTCCAATGCCATCTCAGTATGCAATGAGAGCAAGTTTTATTTTCTGGTAATTTCACAGGAATTATATATATTCCTCTTCGAGCTGTGTTCAGTTCATATTTATCTAAACCATCGATAGTCTTGAGTGTTTCAAAACAATCTTCAGTTTCTAAAATAATTTGATTAAAATGATGAATGAAACTAAATTGGACATAAAATTGAGAGTACAAACCAATTTGTTCAAAGCTATTTCTTGGGCACAAATGAAACTCAAAAGCTCCGCCGTGATTGGCAATAAGTTCTATAATTACATCAATAGTACTTCCAGGTTGATATGTTCTGGTTGTAATATTTAATGCGTAATATCCTCCGGTCTCGTGTCTTCTCTCCCGATTGTATGGATCGCCACAAATGCCACATTTTCCTCCATTGATCTCCCACTGAACCTTTCATTCAAACACATAACTTATCTGTTAAAAAAAATTCTCATAAATTGATCTAAAGTTTTACTTTCAATCCTCCACAAAAGAGTTCAGTGTCTTCATAATTAGGCGGTGTATTGAATCCAGCCCTCCACATGCAATTCCTTGCCGGTGGTTCCATTACACGTCCGTGTTGTTCAGATAAATATATGCATTTATCAGCAATAATAGTTAAAACTAAGACAACTGTCCAATAATTCATTCTCAACTTTTTGCTTTTGAATCCGATCCGAAACTATTCTTATTTACATGTCTAGAATAGTTATCTCTATTGTATAAGTTTTTGAACAACACCTCTGAGCGGTATTTAAACAACTGGTTTATCAACTGTCTGGTGTTGCATTCCATTAAAGTGTAATCACTTTGATTTCAATTGCCTCTCATTTTTCGTGTGTGAATAATCTCTATGACATTAACCTTTAATAATAAGGTTTTTTGTTTAATATAATGATAGCATTTGAATCTTTCTTTTTACAATATAAATATTAGATTAAATCTTTAAATTTCAATTAATTTCAGCTCAAATGGAAAGTAATAAAAAGCGTGGATCAAAAACTTCAACAAAGTCTCCGAAAAAGTCTAAAAAAGCAAATGATTTAATAAATTCAGATAAATTAAATCAAAAAGTTTTTTTGAAAGATGGCTTTCACTCTGAACTTTATGGTTATGAAAATGAATTGAAATATTTGAAGAAAATAATAAACAATACAATAGAAAGTGGAGAATCGAATTCTGTATTGATATGTGGTGATCCGGGATCTGGAAAAACTACTCTTCTCGAAACTTGTTTATCTCAAATCAAAACAGATTCTAATATTTCAATAGTACGTCTCAATGGGTTTATTCATGGAAATGATTTGAGTACTATTCGATTCATTGCACGACAATTCGAAATCGATGCCAACGATATCGTGCACATAATGCAAGAACTCAAACATTTGTGCCTTAAGCCTAAATATCGAGCTCTTATCATTTTAGATCATTTTGACATATTTTGTCGTCGAAACCAAACTTTATTATACAATTTATTTGATGTCTCGCAACATTCGCCTTCAATTTGCATTATAGGTATGACTACACGTTTGGATGCAATCGAATTACTTGAGAAGAGAGTTAAATCCAGATTAAATCAGCGAATCATACAATTGATCACTCCTTTTATTGATTTTGAAGATTATACTAAATTTGCGCTCAAATTATTGAATTCAAAAGAAATCGACGATTCATTGCGGGAATCATTAAAAATTCAATTTTCACTTAACTTTTCTGTTAAAGAATTGAAAAGATTACTCGTAGAACACATAGTCTCACAAAAGTTAGGTATTGTCCCAACAGTTAGAGACACAAAACTAATCAAATTATCAGAGCTTTCCAAATACGAAATCAGTGTCTTATTAATAGCCAATAAATACACTAAAAATCAGAACAGATCTACTTTTCATTGTTCAGCTATTTTGGACTCTTTGCGTCATTTGCCACAAATCAAGTTAAACAAAAACATGTTATTCAAAATTATGTATAAACTTATTGAAAACGATTTAATTATTAGACATTCGTCTATTAAAAAGAATGATCTATTAATGAGTGAATGGACTCTTTATTCTCTTAATATCGATGACTCGCATTTAAACGATGTCTTGACTAAAAACTCTAATACACTTCCAAATTATATAAAACAAATTTAAGTTTCATTTCTAATAAAAGTTTTGTTGCTTTTCATTTAATTATGTGATGTTTTTCTTTATTTATTTAAAGTTTTTTATGCCTTAACGTTAATTCTCACGAGAAAAACTTAAACCACTTAATGATAACAAAAAGATAAGTCAATAGAATTGATTTGAATATTCTGTTTGTGATAATCTCAATAAAAAACTCGACTTTAATTTCATTTTTAGTCAAATTAATTGAACGTTTTAGAAATGATTAACAAAACATATATTAATAATTTTAATTTAATTGTCTTTAATTTATAGTAATATTTTTAAATTTTGCGCAATATTTCGTATTAATTAGACATTGACTGAAAAGTGTGTTCAATAAAACTGAATGTATTTGAAGGGAAAAGAGAAACAGTTTTCGAACAATATCTCTAACGTAAGTGTATTTCATAACTGTTTTGTTTAGATATGCGTTTAAGATAAAAGTTATATTTTGTAAATAATTATTGTATTCAATAAAACACTTAAGTATTAAAACGATGTAATCGTTACGTGATTCACACATTTTTATATCAAATATTTGAAGCAATAAATCAATAAATTATTATTATTTAAATTGTTTTTAAGCAATATTTTTATATCAAATGAATTGATGGAAAAGATGTCAATATTTCCGATTCGAATCTTTTGTGATTCAAATGGAAGTCAATTATCAGTAGTAAAAGATATCTCAATTAATAATGAATTAGTCTTTGCCGAAGATCTGGTCATTTTATTGGCTCAACAGTTGGTCATTAATCCAATTGGAAGACATTTATTTGGTTTATTTCATCCAAAGAATAAGATATGGCTTTCAAACAATGAACAATTGTCTCAATGGACCGAAACTAAAGAATTTGAGTTTCGTTTAAGATATGACCCAAAGAATTTCATTAAACTTAAAGTAATTATAAATTTTATTCTTATCTTATTTTTCATTAATTCAATTGAATTGCAATCAATTCAATGAATTCTATAATTGTATTGAATTTAATGATTGAATAGTTGTCCAAACAATTAGTATATTATCGAAGGTCGGTCTCAAACGTTTCGACAATATTTTGACAATAAGTTCGTTTCGATATTAAAAGTTTAATCAGTCTTTCATAAGTTTTTTTCGCAATTATTTTGTTTTCAAAAACTTAACTCTGATTTAAATGACATTTTCATGCGTTTAATTGTGTGTAAAATTGAAATAAGTTTTAAACTCTTTAGACTTTATTGAAAATAATATTTAATCAATTATAATTAAATGCGAGCGCTTTCGGTTCTCTCTTCTCAACCTCTTTATCACGGATTTTATAGACAATTAAAGATTAAAATATATTTAAATTGTAACTAAAAATCGGTAACAATGAATTACTTTATGCCAGTTTTTCTTTTACTGCAGACCATATCAATGATGTACGAAAAGTGCCTTTCGATCAAATGCATTAAAAAAAATAATTGAACTGAAAAACTATAACAAAAAGTAAATTAATATTCGTTTAGGCTTTAGTCATAAACATTTGCAAAAATTGTTACCTTCAAACATATGCCGATAGATATAAACTAAATTCATGGAAACTTATCAATACTTTTCAAAGAAAATTCATTCAGAATAATAGATAAAAAATATTTATTATTTTTGAATTCATTTGACAAACATTTATACGAAAATGATTTCAATTTAGATGCAATTTTTGATGCAATAGATATGAATGATGTTCGAAAAGTGCGCTTCCATTAAATGCATAAAAAAATAACTGCAAAACTATAAGAAAAAGTTTGAATATTAGTTCAAACTTTAGTTATAAACTTTTTCCAAGTTTCCAAATATTGAAGCTTTTATTCATATATATAACGCATATCAACAATAATCAAAAGATAAAAATTTTTTATTAAATAAAAATATGTTTGAAATAAAGGCAAAAAATTTTATTCAATCAAATGTGCAATTTTTTAACTCAAATTTTCATTGTATTCACTAGATTCATGACTAGAATCTAAAATCAGGAATTAATGCATAAATTATTTTATTGAACAAATGAAAAAAACTAAAACTGTTAAGAAATTCAAAAAATTGTATCTAAATTGAAATCATTTTTTATATAAATGTTTGTCAAATGAATTCAAAAACAATATTTTTTTATCTATTATTCTGAATAAAATTTCTTTGAAAAGTATTGATAAGTTTTTATGAAATAATTTTATGAGTAAAGATAAAAAATTTAGGAAAAGTTTATGACTAAATCTAAACTGATATTAATTTAGTTTTTGTTATAGTTTTTGAGTTAAATTAATTTATTTAATGCATTTGATCGAAAGGTACTTTTGACACATCATTAATATATTGTTAATGCGTTATCCTTTATCCCTATTATAATTTTTTACTGTTTCATAAAAATAATAATTATTACTAATCAATATTAGAATTGCGTTAACGATGCACTAAACCCTACACCATAAAAACCCCAACAAATGATACATTGAATTGATTGATATCGATATTTTTTATTAAATTAGAAAAGAATTGATTCTATGATTATTGTCTGTCGACAAACTTAATGAGACAATCACTTAATAACTAACAAATTTAGTTTTAATCACATTTGAACGCATTCTCCGAAATAGTTGTCTATTTTCCTGGATTTACAATTGCTAACAAAAAATTATTTCTCAGCTGTTTATTGTTTTTGATTCTCAGAATAATTATCGTTTTTATATAATTAGTTAAATATTTCTTTGAACCGTTTCTTCTGTAATAATTATTTTATTATTTATTCATTATTTAAATTACTGTTCAATAAATTGGCCGAAAATTTGTTGAGAAAAGTCTAAATTGAATGATAGCTCTATTACTAAAACTAAGTTTCTTTTAAAATAAAAGTTATTTTCGCTATAAATTAGTTTTAGAGAATTTAGTTGCGCTTAAATTGAGCTCATTTTTAGTTTATGTTTTAGAAATACAATTGTTTGACTGTTTCATAAAAATTGCTTCTATTGTGTGTTGACTGCGATTGTGTGACATTTCTGATAATGAGACTTTAGGACCGACTCATGCGATTACAATGAAATATTAACCATAAATCTAACCATAAATTTGATAAATCGATCAAATTTCGTGTTACGCTTTCGTTCACTTTTTAAGAGGAAATTTAGGCCTTAATTATTAGATATTTGATACCTGTATATTCTGTATAGTAATAAAGAGGTCATAACTCTTTCAATCTCAAGCGGAACTTCTCTTTTTTTATGTGTTCTCTCATTTTAATTCATTTAATCGATTTCAATGAAATGTTTAATTTATTGAATCAATAAAAATGTATTTCAAATTAATCTAAAAAACAATCGAATGCTATTCAGCTGTAAACAGATTTATAGTCCCAGAGAATCGTTCGATATTTGTCTAGTTATTTGTGAGCTTTCATCTTATAAACCAACGCTAACAATATTAAAAATTCGTTTTCCAAATAATAACAAATTCTTTCAAACTCTCAAAAAAGTTCAAAATTGAACTCAAGTCAAACCGCGGAACTTAAAACTTATGAAATATTTGAAGTCCAACTTTTTTTATACAAAATTAAGTTGATTTCGAGTAATTATTTTCGAAACTTATTTACTGTTTAAGACTATGATAAAGACTAATCTTTGCAGTTATTGATAGTTGAACACAACTACTCTTTTTGAGTGTTGAAAATATTTTTTTCAGAATAAGGTTCAATTGAACATTTATTTATTTTATATTCCCAAATGACTCAAAGAAAATATTGTATTTATTTGATTAATGAAATTCGAGATTTTGAAGTCTAAATTAAATGTGACAAAAATAACTCTAATTTATCAAATATTAATCTCATAATTAGTTTTATCAATAAAAATAATTAAATTTCGAATACAGATCGTCGATCCATCCGCTTTTCATTATTATTTTCATCAAATACGTTACGATTTCATAAATGGAAAGTTTGAAAATAATAATAATAATAATAGTTTGAAAATAACTGATATAGTCTATGGTTTAGCGGTTACTGATATTCTTAGAGAAACTCTTAAGCGCAAAATTCCATTAGATGTTGCACTCGATTCAATTGATTTGTCTCATTGTTTACCTCAAAATTGTAAAAGACATAAAATCTTAGTGAAAGCAAAGGTACAACAGGCCCTTTCAAAGGCATGGAACAATTCCAAAAGAGATATCGATTTTGTGGAACAAGAATATATGAATTCGTTTATAACAAGTTTGGTTCCAACTTATGGTATAGAACAATATGACGTTACTTTTGATGATCGTTTTAGTGGCAGTCGTGGAAATTTAGTTCAGGTCAAAGTTGAATATAGCACTCAAAATGGCATTCAAATTAAGTCAATTCAAGACACTAAAAACGATTGGACAAAAGTTTGTCATATAAGTGATATCGGCTTTATATCATTGCACAGTCAAAATAAAACAGTAGAGATATCTCGTAAGAGTGGAGTTCCCTTTTATTTTACTTTCAATCATGATCTCGATATGAAATCATTTGTATCTCTTCTCGATGGTTATTATCGATTAACTGAAAAGTGGTCTTTCAATATATGCAAAGATATATCGTCTCCATCTTTAGCCAAATTGAGAAAAATGAAATGTCACGGCCCTGTTGGCAATGAATTCGCTTATAATAAATTGAAAGAAAAAGGTAATAACAAAAGTGGAGCTTATATTTTGCGTGAAAGTATGTCTAAATATAATGAATTCAAACTCGATCTTCTTATAAGTCACGAATCCTTCAAAACTTTTAAAATTAAAGTTACAGAAAATCAAGTTTTTGTTGAAGGATTCAAACAACATTTCGAATCAATTCCTGATCTTATCAAAAATTTTACCACTTTTGACGATTTGGGCGAAAGTTTAAACCATTGCATAACTCCTAGCGAACATGACCAACCCTTGAATCTACTTCTTTGCAGTCTCAATACCAATAAGACTCAAACAGATAATGATTCCATTTGGCCGCCAATTATTCCTACAAATTGTCTCAAACTATCGAACACTACACTTACGAATAACTCTCGATATGGCGTTCGTTTAGCGACATTACAACACAAATCAAATGTGAAAGAAGTTATTGTCAAAGAAGTAAAAAGTAATGAAATGACTCATGAGTTTCTAAAAACAGTCTCGCAATGGACTCATTTGCGCAATGACTCGATAGTAATTTGCAAAGGAATTACTCTCAATTCTCCTCTATCTATAGTATTAGAATATTTCCCAATCGGACCTTTAGATCTATTTTTAAAGAAAAATGAGCCAAAACTCAAAACTGTAGATTTGATTGAATCGGTTTCTTGTTTGGCGCGAGCGCTTTGGTTTCTATACGAGAATTGTATAGTTCACGGACACATACGCTGTCATAATCTTCTAGTTTCTCATTATTCGCCTAATTCTCTGAAAGTAAGGCTAAGTGATCCAATTAGTGATAATGATATAAATCAAGAGCGGGCATGGCTTCCACCTGAATATTTCAGTACAATAGAGTGCGCCTATTCTTTCAAACGATTAACTCATTCTCTCGATGTTTGGTCATTCGGAACAACTGTTTGGCAAATATTTAGTTATGGAAAGAAACCTAATTGTGATGAAATAATTGAGTTGACTATGCCTATAGATTGTCCGAAGGAGATTTGGCTATTAATACAGGAGTGTTGGACAAGAGATTGCGAGGCACGCAAACAGCCTCACAGTATTGTACGAGACATTAGTCAGATTTTGTATGAAGTCTATAACTCTCGTCGCACTTTAGATTATTATTCGAAACTTATTTTCGACGATAAAAAACAATATAAAACAAATGTGTTTAAGTCACTATTTGGCTCAACTTTCTCTCAATCTTCGAGTTCAATAAACAGCGCTGTGACGACCTCAACCTATTTGAATAATAGCATGATCGGTAATGAAACAACGATTGGGTCCGAAATTTTTTCGCCTCCTCAACAAAATGGATCTGATAATATAGTCTTTCCAAACAACGAGCCATACGAGCCCTGGTTTATAGAGATTAATCAACTAAATTTAGAAAAAGTGATCGGAGAGGTATCTCATTTTAAATAACAATAATTAACTCATGCGATGCAATAACCGGTTATCTCTTTGCAAAAGTGAATCAGAGATAATGAGTTATTACATCGCTCAAGTTAATTTCTTCTTTCTCTCTATCATTTATTTAATTGCTATTTATTAGGGATGTTATGGAGAAGTATTAAAGGCTACTTTAACACTTTGCTCCGGTTTGAAAGAAGAAGTTGTAGCTGTTAAACGTTTAAAAGCTGTTCCGTCTGACGATTTATTACGTGATATAAAGCGCGAAATAGAAATCATGAAAAAATTAAGCCATCCAAATATTGTTGAGATTAAAGGATTCGTTGAAGGTATTAACTGCACATTCAGTTTTATCATTAAATAGTTTAGAATTATTGAATTGTTTTTTTCTTAAAGATTGTGAAGATCGTCAAACAATGTTAGTCATGGAATATATAGAAATGGGTTCATTAAGGACTTATTTGCAAGTGAAAAAATCTAATAAATCAGATTTACCACTAATCAAATTTGCGAGTGATATAAGTTTAGGGATGGAATACCTCGAAAGCAAATCTATAGTTCATAGAGATTTAGCCGCACGTAATATTCTGGTCGCCTCTAAATCTCACGTCAAAATTTCTGATTTCGGTTTAGCCCAATTTATAGGCCCTGAAGATCAATACTATACTACGAAAACGCAACGAGAAATTCCTTTGCGTTGGTTTGTTTTTGATCACACTTTGTGCTCTATTTGAGAATAAAAGGTTTTCCCTTATGACAGGTATGCGCCCGAATCATTGAAGTTCAATCGATTTTCACACAAATCTGACGTGAGTCCTATTTCACTATCATTTTGATTGATTGAAAAATGAATTATATTTTATTGCGTTTATAAAACATAGGTTTGGAGTTATGGAATTGTCTTATGGGGTCAGTTATTATATGATAACCAAAAACCAATTCAGAGTAAATAAGTCTATTTTCATATTTAGAAATGTATAGTCATGGCGAAAATCCTCAATACTCTAAAGATATCCCTGATAGCCAACTAGTACACGCTTTAGAAAGTGGTAAACGTCTTCACTGTCCAGATGATTGTCCGCTTCAAGTTTATCAGTTAATGTTGAGCTGTTGGAGCTCTGACTCGCACATCAGACCAACTTTCACTCAATTGAAGTTCTTGATTGAAGAAATCAATCAATAGGCACACGTCAAGCGCTACCCTTTCCAAAGATAATATTTTTCAAAATGAAAAATTTCTTTAATTTCTAGTTTTTTTTTCTCAACTGAAAAAATATCTCAGAAATAAGCCTCAAAAAAAAGTTTTTTAATGCAATCAAAAATTTGTCAATAATCAAATTGTAGGTCTCATTAAAGTTAAAATGGTTTATATAAAATAAATGAACTCTTTTTAAGCATTATATCCAAAAGCTTAATGGTTGGTGAGTATAGAATATGATATATCTTGAAAAAATCTGATGACAAATCAACTCAATCAATATAATGGGCGGTATATTATGTCTATCGCTTACGTTGTGGTGGAAACCGGAACGTAGAAACGGTCTTTCATTGTCCCATAAGATTCAAAACAATAACTCTGCGTTGAATTTAAAACAATTGCCCATTGAGTGATTGCAGATGATATCCAATAAATGATTTTAAATGTTTCACTTTATTTCTCATTATTGCAATCATTGTACCGATTATTGTGTGCATTGATTACAACTTATATATCAAAAGTTTATTTTAAAATTGTGTTGAATTTATTTTTATAAATGTAATTTTAATCAAATTTTAAATCAATTTTAATAAATTGAATAAAAAAAATTTTCATTTAATAAATGAAGTCTTTCAGTAGAAAAAAGTTTGAATACATTTTACAATAAGAGAAAAAGTTAATAATTAATAAAGTGTTTAATTATTAAAGAATGGGTTCTTTGAATTATTATTATTTTCGTTTGTGGAGAAAGTTTTATAGAAAGTTATGGAGAAAATTAATGCTATTTCTAACTATAACATTTCTCACATTTCTAATATTGTTTGTGGGCAAACATCCATCAAATTCTGTGAACCAACGAGATTGTAATGTTGAGCAATTAATTCACGGCAGAAGTTTATTGTCAACTGAACTCGAAGACGTGAATTACACTAAACCCGACAGTACGGACCAACAATTTCCTGATGATTTATTCACTGATGAGCAGCGCCGGAACGGAGCGGTTATTTTTCATATTGCAGGAATGATCTATATGTTTGTTGCACTCGCTATAGTCTGTGATGAGTTCTTTATACCAGCACTCGATGTTATCATTGAGAAGTTGGATATTTCTGAAGACGTGGCCGGCGCCACATTTATGGTAATTCATGTTTCACTTTTATTTTTGAATTTCGAATTTGAAATCAACTTAACTCAATATTCGTTGAAATTTCATTCAAAAGGCAGCCGGAGGTTCAGCGCCAGGTAAGTCATCGTCTTTCTATCTCTTGCATTAATGAGCTTATAATGTATTCATTATCATAAGTAAAATTGATTAATTATTAGTTAAAA